>JAVQJG010284276.1:0-10052 GCA_036024015.1 Craterocephalus amniculus | reverse complement strand
CTCATTTCCGTTCTGTCATGTTATTGTTTGCTTCTATGAACTTCATGTTTCCAGTGTGCTGATGAACTATGAAAATGTGGAGCTTGTCTTCTGCGATGCAGAGAGTCTGCCTGAAGCTTTCAGGAAGAGCAAGAAGGGCAGCATCTACCTGACTCCGTACAGGGTGAGCGATGGGAGTCGGGTGTCTGCAAAGTTGACTTGTGTCTTTGAGAATTTGGTGGGGAAATTTCTGGATGTTGAGATGATGTTTGCTGCTGCTGATTTATCCCAGGTGATCTTCCTGGCTAAAGGGCGGGACGCGCTGCAGTCTTTTATGATGCCCTTCTACCTGTTAAAGGGCTGTGAGATCAAACAGCCTGTTCTGGGGGCCAATTACATTAAAGGCATCGTCAATGCAGAGCCTGGAGGTTAGTGTTTGTGTGTTATTTGGGCTGTGGCAGCACATGGACATGTTTAAAATAATGTTTGTATTATGAACTTTATTTTATCATGTAAGTGTATTACAGCTTGTTGTTTTGCTTTTTTACTTCTCACATATTATAAAACCTGGAGACTACTCAGTGTGCCACAAATTGCTTTTCAGGGACAAATAAAATTGAATCATATGTGTTTGTTTTTCTGCGTGTGTGATTTCTCTTTTAGGTGGCTGGGAAGGCAGTGCGACATTCAAGTTGGTCTTTACAGCTGGGGGAGCCATCGAATTTGGCCAGTACATGCTGCAGGTTGCAGCTCAGGGTACGGTGACAAAGCAAAAGAAAAAAAATCTATTAAAACCGGAACTCTGGTTAGTTTTTCTGCTTGTTGTATCACAGAGTGAATATCTTAAGCTTACTTTCTACACTTTAGCATCCAGAGGACAGCCTGTGACCCCTGGCTTCAGTGGATGCCCCTTCATGGCTAACGGGGCCTACTCTTACCCTCCTCCCCCTGCCAATGGCATGTACCCTGCAGGACCTCCACCCAGCTACTCCTACCCCAATCCTCCTCCTGCAGGTAAAGACAGTAAGATGCAGCTGTTACGGTGTCATCAGCTAAAACCCTCCACCCTCACTGAAAGTCTGATCTTGTTTGCCTCATTGTGCTGCTGTTAAGGTGGATTTTACCCCAGCCCTCCAGCGTTTGATGCCTCCGCAGGCTACATCCCTCCTCCTCCTTATTCTGCTCATCTGGGTCAGCAGCCACCTCATGACCCGGACCTCCCCTCCTCAGCAGCAGGTCAGTCTCAGACAGAGAGGCTCCAACGATATAAAAATAAACTAAACATTAACGCTGTGACGGTTCTTAGTTTTTTCCTTCAATCTGAAGAAACTGACCATTTTTTTTCAGTAGCTACATTTCTGCCTACATTTTATCTTAATGATTAGCTGCTTAGTGAAATAAATTCTATATGTCGTATGTGTCTTTGCAGCAAGGTTGATATGAAATATGAAAAAAAAACTCGAACATAAATGTTTGAAAGAAATTATTTTTTCTTCTTAAAAAAATGAAAAGAAAAAGTGAACGGAAAAAATATACATTTAAATGAATCTTTTAGAAATTCTAAAAATAATTGGACTCCAAACTAATGTCAGATGAATGACATTTCTAATAGAACATAGAGCTCACACAACTTCATCACCATGACATCTGATTGGCTACTGTAATCATGTGACATGGAAGGGACGCTCCTGTTGGTTTTCACTTATGCTTTTATTGCCTAGATCTCTTGGGACCGAAATCAAACTGTTTTGTTTCAGCAAAGTGTTAAAAAAGGTATCAAATCCAGAGTTTTGATGGGTAGATAACAAAGTATTGATTCCAGAGTATAGATACTCTGATGCCTCCATGCAGCAAGGCTTCCTATAGTTAAGCCCAGGCAGTCAATGCTGTTAGTGGTGTCATGGTTTTACGTCATATCACAGCATGAAATGAGTAGGATTAATGAGTAGGACTGATGGCTAAGAGGCAGCTTCTTTTACACATAAATTTCATCACAAAGGTCTTCCAGGTCCCTCTGCAGTGATCACGTGTCACTCATATAACTGTTACCAAGCTGATTGAGCATGTTAACAACACATGAACCCTGAAGACATCGCAGAAAAAAACACATACTAGAGTCAGACAAGAGGAAACTACTTTTCTTATGTCTTAATGTTTATTAATGGTAAGTCTGTGAGGAGTTAAATTCTCCAGAATGTAAGATGAGGAGGAGAGAGGAGCAACTTCTTCACCACTCTGTTATGGGCCCAGGAAACACTAAAACCTGCAGGATGGTAGATCTCCAGGATTGTCTCCTACGTTGCCTTAATGCAGTGACCATAAACCCGTTCAGCGATTCGGCTTAACAACCGCAAAGTCCTCAGGTGTTTGTTTAAATCCAGCAAACTATAACGACCCCCTGTACACAGACGGGACGATCTCCCTGTGTGTCAAACCGAATAAAACTCACTCACCTGGACGAAACTGAAGCATCTTGTTTATATGTAGCCTGTCAATCACACTGACAGGCAGAGCACATCGTCTTGTAAAAATAGTTATTTTTAATTTTTTGGAGAACGATCTCGTTCATTCAGAAAAAGTGTTTTTAAAAACATTTTCAAATGAATGTAGTACACGTCTGTAGAATTGGTATCGGGTCTCAGAAAATAAGAACATAGACGTTTGTCCGTAGAAAAGAATCGATCTTCCCACGCTCTTTAGCCCTTTAGGTGTCCACTCTACTTCAAACAGAGCAAATATTTCAGTGACTCTAATCAGTCTTTATTATAGTGTTGTGGAATTAAACCTGCCTGATCCATCTCTACCAGCTGGTTTGGGTATTTCATGCCAAAAGAAAGGGTTTGTTATCCCTGTTAACCATTTTATTATTGTTTCTTTATTAACTTTTATCTCAAATATTGTCCAAAAAAAAAAATGCAGAGACATTTTTTCATTTTCTCAGTTTAAACCATAAAATATTAATGTACTGTAGACCAGTAATTAAGCTCATCGTGCTCCAGTACAGCTGGATAGGACGTTCCCAGCTAGGATGCACTGCACCCGAATAAATATGCATCTGCTTCTACATTCAACAAGTGAAACATAAATGCTTTATTGCATGTGAAGTGGTCCAGTGTTAGGACTGGTCTTCAAATGATTCATTCCAAACAAACTGGAAAGCAAAAATGAAAGCTAAGAAAATAAGTTTTTGACATTTTATTTGACTGGAGCCCTACTCCATTTTATGGAAGAATTACTGATGTTGCACAAACCTGTTGTCTCTTGGTATCAAACTATACACATGCATGAACAAAAGAGACAAAAACAAGCTTCCAGTGTTCAAAAATGCCATTGACAGCAAACATTTTTTCAGTAAATCATAGTTAGACTGGACAGTCCGGGATGGCATCACTGTCTCCAGCTGCAGGCAGTTTGCAGTCATTCATCATGTCAAAGGAAATATGTTGGTGTCCATTTGTTCAGGAGTCAAACTTCTGTGTGTGAGCTGGGAGTAATGATCAAACAAATCCACCAAAGAATTGTCCAAAATGGATAAACGTATAAGTACAGTATGACCAGAAGCGTGGAAGCTTGAATCCCACTGAGACTGAGCCAAACACGTGTAAGAAAAGCCATAAATATCTGGGAAGTAATGGATTTGCTTCATCAAACACCGTAGCAGATATGTCTAGCACGGCCCCTTCTCCACCAGAACATGTCCTGCACATTTCTTCGAGGTGACGTTGATGTGCAACCGTCTGAAGGAGCATCAGATATTTACTTGGATGTGAAAAATAACCGTGTCTGCAGAAACGGCTTTATGTACAGTAACTGTAAGATGTAAAAGTTGTTGGAGAAACCAATACATTTTATGTACAAAGTACAGATGCAGGATTTACTTTGAGGCCTGACATTTTTTTGTTTTTAAAATCCATCCAATTTTTATTTATTTCAAGCAACAGTCAAATTTTCTGAGCTTTTTAATGAGAGCGGTTCTGAATCTTCAAATGCTAATAAGCTAAATATAAACAAATAAGAGCTGAAATATATTGATTTGCATATAATTTGTCTAATAGTTTACAGTTAATCATTGAAGTTAAGTTACAGAAATGCAGGACTTATTCAGGATATTCTAATTTTCCGAGTCGGACCTGCAGACGTCTATCTTGAGGAGCTTCAGACCCTTCATCTGCGGAATAAGCATCAGCTGGACTCTGGTTGAGAGCACGCTCTACTTTGTCTTAGGGCTGGGCGATATGAACCAATTTTTCTATCTCGATAAATTTTCCCTTTATCATGATATTATAAGTATTTCTGGTCAAGTAAACAAAGAGATGGTTCATATTTACAGCCTTGAGTGCTAAATGCACTTTTATTAAGGATCAGGAGCACATTTTCAGTTAAGTATTTGACTGAAGTTAAAGTAGATGTGTATTAAAATGATAAAAAAATACTTTTCAATCACCATAACAACGATACAGTTGTGCAATAAGCTCAAAAATAGAAATTTTTAACTCAAAACAAGCAAATTCGATATAAACAATATTCCCTTGTTCTGTATTTTGTATGACAAAGTCTCAATATATCTGAAAATCTCGATATATTGCCCAGCTGTACTTTGTCTTTTATTGTTTACAAAACATTCAGACTGCAGATGAAGACTGAAATGTGGTTAAAAACACTAGAGGACGGATTTTACTCTGGCTGGATCCGCTCCAGCCTTCCCATATTTCCCAGCGTTTAACCATCCATGTTTCCTGTTTCCCAGCGGAGGCCAAAGCAGCCGAGGCGGCAGCGAGCGCCAGCAGCCCCACTCTGCCTCCCACACACGTCTACCTGCCACAGGTGAGTTCCCAGCACATCCAGGCTTCATCTCATCTGCTTTTGCATTTTTTCCTTTTTAACAGCTTTTCTCTCCTCAGGACAAGCCTCCTCCCTACTCCCCTCCGGAAGACAAGAAGAACCAGTAGACCTGCTTGGACCACTCCTCATTCCTGTCTCCTCTTCTCTCATTCCATTAACCGGACATCACATTCTCCTTTTTTAACATATTCTCTCCCTTGTCTTTCTAAGTCACCTCCTAACTCATCCCTCTTTTTTCCTCATTGCTTACCTGCCTTCTCCTTACCTGTAATTGTTTCGTCATTCATTTCGGAAACCTTTTACTTGATGGAAAGGAGCAAAGAACAAGTGTTCGTAGTCTTTTTGAGAAGCCAAAGTGGTCAGAATTTACTGGCTTTCTGACTCAATCTGACAAGCTGACTTAGTATTTTTGCCTTTGGAGCGTCCCAAGAATCATACCGCCACCTTAAACTGTAGATTCAGCAACACTACTGATTTTCTATCGCTACTAAATAAAGAGTCGCCATGACGACGATAGTTTGCTAACCAGTGGAGACGTTCAGCTGAATGCAGTCGTTTATTTTTCTATTATTTGTGTACAGGCTTTTAACTATGTAGACTTTTAAAAGGAGATATTTTCTCATGAACACGAACCTAAAGGGAGAAATAGTTTTTTTTTTGTAAACGTCAAAGCGCAATGGGCTCCGTACACGAGGGGGCGGGACGACCACAGAGATTAGAGCGGCGTCCAGCCCCTAATCCCGGATTAGAGCAGAGAGCGACGGGGGCCAGAAGGAACCGACTGCAGGGAGGGATTAATCTCTACAGTGTGCAAGAGCAGAGCAGTCACCAAAAATGATGTCACTTCCTGTTTTGTCATGCTCCCATAGGCTTCAGGAAAACACATGGGTCTGACTCACCGCCTCACCTTCCACCCCTCCCGCATCCATCTGGACCATTGTAGATAGAAAGCGAAGCTTCAGAGGACTTTCTCAGTTTGTACTTTGTGTGCTTGTGATCTTAACTCTGCAGTTTCAGGTCTGGTATCTGAGCCTCCACTTCCTCTGTGGTCTCTAATCTATATACTGTATCCGTTGCACATCCCTGGCTGATCCTTTGCTATGCATCGGGCTCCTGTTTGCTCTGTCATGGCTGTGTGTACAATAAAACCAAGCTCTGTATTTATTTCAAACTAATTTATTGAATAATTTATGTAAAATGGCTCAAAAAGGAAAAAAAAGAAGCCTGATCTCAACTGATGCATGAATGCATTGGATTGGATTTTAATAAATGGCTCGACTGGTGGAACAGAACTGGCTTTTTTTCTACACTCGGCGGCGCCGGCGGGTGTAAAACATCCACACTGAAGACAGAAATCAGCTTCCTGCTCTGGAAGCCGGGGAATGTGTCGTCCTTCCCACAGGTCAGTAGTCCTCGTCTGCAGCGTTTGGACCACTTGTGCAAATCCACAGTTTTCCCAAAAACCGATGCATGATGTCCTGAGCCTCAACCTCAACATGCTCAACAAGTTCACAGTTGTGCTCAGAAAGTGCTCAAAATGTTTTTATGTGTATATAAATAAAAAAAAGCCTTAAACTTTACATGTTCCAGCATAACATCAGCATCTCCAGTCGGAGTTATGTTTTCATGCTGATAATAATTTGTCTGATCAATACTGATCCATCCCTTTTAATTCCATTAACCCCTCAATGCCTGGAGTTGCAAATTTGCTACAAATTACTTCTGGTCTCTTTGTCAATTTTATTTTTTATGTAATTATTTAAAAAAAATGTATTTATTCAATATTCAATGGCACTTCATTCAAGTCTATTTTCTGTATTTTGATTTAATATAGTTGTAAATAAATATTGGCATTGAGGGGTTAATTTCAGTGAAACAAATTTGCTTCATAAAAAAATCTTTACAAATATTTCAGACCTTCATGACATCATCACTGAATCAAAACAAATGAATTCATACATGTTAATAAAAAAGTTACATTAAAAAAGACTTTAGTCTGTTAAACCACCTGGAGGATTCTCAGTGCTTACATGGCCCAGCAGATGAAGTATAAATAAATACTGTCAGTTCAGTGTTTCCAACAGGAGGTGATGATACTTTTGGCGGTTTGGTAGCTTGTACTCTTTTCATTGATTTACATGGCAGCAGTGTGTCAGCCATCTTTAGTCTCACTGAACAGGCAGGTCGATCATTTCTGCCACAGTTAAGTTGATATTTTCATCTGGAATGAAGAGAGATGATGTTTCTGTTCTAATCAGAAAGGAGCTACACATGAAACATGGTCTTGCATAGTGAATAATAAAGGTTGGTTTTCAAGGTGCTGGAAGGTCCTGAAAGGAGATTTTAACCTTGTCGGGGTCATAGTAGATGTTGCTCCTGTGTTTTGGTCCAGTTTGTGCTTTAGACAAGCAGTGGTTGATAGTATACTGTGTGTGGGAGAAAGGTCAGAACTCTACAGTAGAAGATTGCACAACTTTGACATGTAAAAAGTATGAGTGGATGTTGGATATATCTGGGCCAAATGGGTAGAAACAGGAGCGAAAAAGAGCTTCCATGGCAGATTCAGAACACACCAGAAAAACACCAATCACTGCGTTTACTTCAGGGCATCAGCTTCTTCATTAAGAACAGGTACTAACGACGTCAATGTTTGGATAACTTTTGTTTAAACTAGGGGTGTCACGATTCTCCCAATCTTCGATTCGATTTGATATTCAATTTTAGGGTCACGATTCGATTCGATTCTTGAATTTGTTCTCGTCTTCTTACAGCACAGAGGCCTATACCATTTTTAAAGTAGTCTAGTCTACGATTATGGTTTTAGTAATGAAATTTTGCATGGTAAATTTTATTTCAAAAGATGGGTTACATATATAAGTAATTGAATTTCATTCTTGTGTAATGTATGACAAATGGCAGTAATAGTCAACTATAGTAATAGTCAACTAGTATTTTTTTCACAATATAAGAGGTTACAATCTTGTTTAGTCACAAACAATAACAATAACAACAAAAATGAGAAGTCACATAAGGTGCCGGCCATGTAGTGGCATTTTTTGGGTTCAGGAATACTCAAAAAATAATTTGCAACAAAACAAAATGTTGATCCTCTCCTTGTCTTCGAAGCTCGATACCTGGACTTAATTTCGATTGATTTCAATGAAAAATCGAGATCATGACACCCCTAGTTTAAACCCAACAGAGGACTTCCCCAGCTACCTTCTAGTACCGCGTTATCCTGGATTTTCCCTCCAGAATCATCTTAATCCCTGATGTTATGGATCCAACACGGTGATGGAAACCTTCCTCAGAGGTTCTGCTCCATACTGACATGAAGCATCACACATTTGCTGCACATCCATGATGAGAATATCCCGATTCATGCTTTCATGATATTTCCAGCAGATTCTGAGCCCAGCATGTGGATGTGGAGCTGAAATGCAGACTGGTGTTTCTCCTCTGACCTCTGACATCAACGACTGGATATTTTCTCTTCTTCAGACCATTCTCTGTAAACATTAAGGATGGTCGTTGGTAAAAAACACTCAGACCAACGACCATGCCTCTATCAGTCTCTTAAATCCCTTTTCTTCCTCATTCTGATGCTCAGACTGAAGTCATCTTGCTCATGTCTACATGGTTAAATGCCTTGGTGTGATTGGCAGATTAGATATTTATGGCTGGTGAATTTATGTTGCCCAAGTCATAAACTGAAGCAGAAGCCTTTTAGTCTCAGACTTCTGCAAACAATCGAAGCAGAAATCTGAAGAGCAGAGAGGGGTCTGAGGATGCCCGGCTCATGCAAACAGCACAGACTGAATAAAGGCAGCTGAAGAATCGCAAACACTAAAATCCTGCATCAGTCTGATAAAGTCGAAGCAGAAACACCTCAAGCATAAAAACAAATATGAAAGAGCAGCACAGTGTTTTACTGTTTACCATGTAAACATGTCACCTCACTCGTAGCCATGCTGAGTCAGCTGGAGCCAGGCATGGTCAAAGCTGACCTCTGTGTCAATGAGCCTCCACCCGCACCATGGTATCAATACTCTAGCTTCACCTCACTCCGCTCTAAGGAAAATCCCTCAGTAGTGTAAGATGCAAGTGTTAGACGTATTCCTGTGCTCACACAGCAAACAAACACACCCATACCAAGTTCTTCACTTAGCGTTCAGCATCATTTAAAATCTAAAAAACATTTTAAAAAGTGGCATTAAGTCTCAGCAATATGTACTCCAGCGTAAAGGGGATGATTTTTCTGTTTCAGGATTGCTTTAAATCCAATGTTTTACTCGTAAATCCAACAACCCGTATTAGGAATCTGCTGCAACCTCACTGAGTAGAAATTCGTCTTTTCCTTCCTGAAAATGGAGATTACTCAAAGACGAATTAAAGTTTTTAGAAGATGGAAAAAACCGATGGAAATGGTGGGAAGAAGAGCTGTGAAAGCGTTTGAAGAGGAGAGTTTGTCACCACCAAGTGGTAAGTTGTGGGGAAAGGAAAGTCTAACTTCTTTCTTTTTATCGATGATCAGCTGTTGTATGAGAAGGAAAAAGAGATGAAGCCTAAAGGGACAAAGGGATGCTGTGCTGAGTCAGCTCGTGGCCGTGATTCATGGTGCTTGTCGGCTCATGTGGAGCAGAGGGTGATGCTGACTCCCTCTCCTATCCAGCAGGCGGGGAACAGCTCCTGGTTGAAGGCGTGGTGGAAGGAGTGGAGCCTGGTCTGCCCGTCTCCGTAGTAACTGAGCGTCCCCGCCTCGTAGTCCAGCAGCATGCCGATGCGGCTGTGATGGGATTGGCCGACCAGCGTCTCCCGCCGCCCGTTGTGCCAGGCGCAGAGCTGGTGCTCGTCCAGCTGCAGGCTCCACGACAGCTCGTTCATTCCCACCATGCACCTCTTCCCCTTCTCCTTCCTGGGGATGGCCTCGTAGGTTACCTGGCAGAGGATGAAACAGTCAATGTGGGGGGAAATGAACACTTGTGCAAACCTTCAGGTAAGACTGGGTGATATGAGTCAAATTTCATATCGCAATAATTTTCTTTCTTAATCACGATATACAGTCATATGCAAAAGTTTGGGCACCCCTGATCATTTTCAAGATTTTTCTTCATAAATCATTGGTTGTTTGGATCATCAATTTCAGTTAAATATGTCATATAGCAGACAAACACAGCGATATTTGAGAAGTGAAATGAAGTTTATCGGATTTACAGAAAATGTGCAATAAT
>JAVQJG010284264.1:0-13031 GCA_036024015.1 Craterocephalus amniculus | reverse complement strand
GGGTGAATGAGATTCGTCATGTAAAGCGCTTTGAGTGGTCTGTGACTAGAAAAGCGCTATACAAGTACAGTCCATTTACCATTTACCAAAGAGCTAATAGTAATGATATCAACTGAGTGGCAGTATTTGAACATAAATGGCATCAGTTTGCTGGATTCATTCATGTCAATCATATCACAGTCATGCAGGTGTAATATGACATTTGTTTTATAATATAGTGGTACTTGATATCGGCATTGCACAAGTATCGGAATCGGGAGGAAAAAAAATGGTATCGGAGCATCTCTATAAAACACACCTGCTGTAAGGATCCACACACGGTCTAGTGGAATAAAAAGTCAACACTTACGTGTGCCACTATCTAAATATTTAAACGTGCAACACCTCTGTAAACATTGAAATTGGTTTGTTGTAAATTGATCGGAGCCTTATTGTGTCACCAGGAGAAAGTGTGACGGTAACGGTGTGCACCACAGAGGCAGAGACCGCCACACTGCTGGCCACGGTGCTGGATGGTGACCATACAGCAGCATCTCTGCTGGCACAAGCCATCCACCAAGACCCGGCCACCATCAAAGCGAGCACAGACGGCCTGACAGTTCCCCTCAGCCCATCTGAACTTGGCATCTGGATTGACCCCATCGGTAAGAATAGAAGTTTGTTAATTGTCTATAATCTTATTCAGAGAAACTCCTGAGGGCAAAGCAGGACATAAATGCTGCTATTGTTTCTTTTATTTGATAATAAGACGCCACCAGTCAGTACATAGAGGGGCGCGAGGAGGTGCTGGAGGAAGGCCGCTTGTCTCCGTCGGGTCTGCACTGCGCCCTGGTTCTGATCGGGGTCTATCTCCGGAGCACAGGCGAGCCCGTCATCGGCGTCATCAACCAGCCGTTTAACCACAAAGACCCAGC
The DNA here is from genome assembly GCA_036024015.1 of Craterocephalus amniculus. NCBI lineage: Eukaryota > Metazoa > Chordata > Actinopteri > Atheriniformes > Atherinidae > Craterocephalus > Craterocephalus amniculus. The sequence goes on along the minus strand of JAVQJG010284264.1, from coordinate 12,117 downwards.
AGGTGGAGGGTGAGTACGTCAGAAAGCAAAGTTAGATCACCTAGAATCACCGCAGAAAAAACTGACCTAATTTCCATCTAAATCAGATGTAGGCCGGTAGTTGACGTGCATGTTTCCCAGCTTGACGTGAAGCATTCTGACCTGCGATTCATTGCATTCTCAGCTGGAGAGGAAAGCGTTACTGGGGCGTGTCCTACGGAAACATCAACGTCTGCTCAGTGTCGCTACCAAATCACGGCCCTAAAGGTCGGCAGGGACTCTCTGTGGTGCTGAGCTCCAGTGAGAAGCAGGTGGTGAAAGAAGCTCTGACCTCGCTGTGCGGCCCCGACAGGCTCATCTACGCCTCTGGAGCTGGCTACAAGATCCTGTGCGTCATCCAGGGCCTTTCTGATATTTACATCCTTTCAGAGGGAAGCACCTTTAAATGGGACTCCTGCGCTCCTCACGCCCTGCTCCGAGCCCTCGGAGGGGGGGTGGTGGACTTGTCTAAGAGTCTGCAGTCCACCTGCGAAGGACAGGATCACAAGACAGAACTGACCTACCACCAGCCTTACGCCGAACACAAGGGAGCGGACCGCTGGGCCAATCATGGCGGCCTGGTGGCGTATCGAGACTTATCTCAGCTACACAGCATCATCGGTGCCCTGAAAGGCAAACTGTAGCTGAAAGAAGCTAAAGCATTTATCGTTACATATATGATCATATTAATGTTTTTTAGTCCGGGGTGATGGGTGAGAAAAGAGGGGGTATATTTTAATCAGAAATGCTACCATTTTACTTTTAACCAGATTTATGAGTATATATGGCCAGATGAACTTCAGTTTGAGGCCAAATATTAATGCTGAGCAACCTAAGATTTAGAGAAGATTTATTTTTGGGTCAAACAATCAGTCGAGATTCAGGTTTGCAGTATTTTTCCCCCCAAATTCAGCCAACTTAAATGAATGAAATGATCTGTGTTTGAGTCAAACAGGTCAAAAATATAACAAACTCTCTCCTGTGCAAAAGCAAATTTTAAATATACCAAATTTATATTATTTATTTTGGGTAAAACACTTAGCAGGAATATAAACTGACATGGTTTCCAGTTCTGCCCTGAAAATTAAATAATTTTAAGCATAGGGAGGGGCGACTTTCTCTGGCTGGTGTTTTTCATTCAGGGCTCCCTCCCTGCAGGTGGAACAAGTTTAGCTTTATTTGTGAATGGTTTTTTACCTCAGAGCTTCTCCATGTTTATCATAGTCATAGGAAAATAAAGTGCTCACTGCTGGACAGCTGAGAAATATACCGCTGGAGGAAATAAAACGAGGCATCACAAGACTGACCCACATCTGCACGCAGTTTCACACTTTTAGTTCTGAATCCGACACGTAAAAAGCTGCAATAAGTCGAATGAGGGAATAACAGCACCTCTCTGAAACGGCTCCTTTTAAGGAGAAGATGCCCTGCCCTCTTTTCATGGCCAAAGTGCATTTGGTTAAAGGTCAACAAGTGGAAAAGAAACTAGGTAAAATGGTGATAGTCTTTTTCACTGTGGGTTTACAGGAAAAAGAAATACGACACAAAGTTGTTCACACGTTTGCAGTGCGTTGAAACTTCCTTCAGTGTGTTAATATTTTCTCTGTAAGTGTTTGAACTTTTATAGACAATGGCATGCACTGCAACTGACTGTACATAATGAAAGAAAATTGAACCAACATTGTGCATATAAGAAATCACCTTTATTTGAAAACCAGAGAAAGCAGGGGAAACGAACCCAACAGTGATATTTTTTTTAAAACTGTTAGCTAGCCGGGAACTCGCCACTTTAATTCCCTACAAAAAACCCTGATGATTGTCAAATATTTTTTGCAATTACTCTGCATATTCTGTCAAAAAAAACAAACAAAAAAAACACGGGAAAACAAACAAAACTCCAGAGTGTCGGCTCTTTCATTGACTGCTCTGACTTTCCGTTGCTACCTCTTTAACACACAGAACTGCACGTTCTCAAACACAAAGTGAGGAAAACAAAGCATCATGATGAGCATGCTCACGGCTGCGGGTCCAGTTTCCTAAACAGGAACTGAAAAGATCATTGAAATCTGACTTTAATCTGATAATAAAACTGATAAAATAAACACCATAAGAAAAAAAACATGTTTTTACAACTATTAATCTTTTTTTTCTCTTATCTTACCATTAATATAAAAATTTTACTCTACCTAATTAGGAAAATACTTCTGGTTTGGTACTGTTTTGAATTAAAAAAACCAAATTAAGGACTATTAACTGGCTATTCAGACTTAAATTAATTACTCCATGTTTAGGAAACTGGTCGAACACTTTAAACAAAAACAGTTTGACACATGAACGGACACATGGCGAACACGTCACCCTGCTTAAATAAGCCCAAACTATATTCGCTCCTTTCAAGCTGCACATTAGAATATCATACCATAGCTCTCATACTTTTCTTCAAAGTGTAATGGTTGTGCAATCAGTATTAGTTTATCAGGAATAAAAATTAAAAAAATCTAAATTTGCAAATGACATGTCAACTAATCGGGCTACACCTCCTACTCAGCTGCAGCTGGAGGAGTCTACTTTTGGCTAGCTCGCTGATGGCAGATGTCTTCTCAGCAAAGAGTGTGCAAATTAAAACAAAAAAGAATATTAACACAAGCGAAAGCTGCAAATATATATAAAATAGCCTTTATCAAATGCGTAATCGCACGTAATTACCATATCACTTGAGTCTGACAATCCTTGTGTCAGGTGTAAACAATAACAGCTTGTTTTTTTTTCTAAATTAAGCTATGGTTAAAATTTAAGTTTACTTTCTATGCAAGGCTCATGTCAACACAGCTGACTCCTGTGCGCTGTTACAAGCGGTAACACAGGAAACTCAAAATCAAATCAGTTTCTTTTTAACATTTTACTTGATTTTCTGCGAACCTGTGACGTTCGAGCCTGAACCACATTAACTGTAATTGAGTAAGAGCTTGCAGCAAATGACTGCAAAAAGCTGTAATGAACCTTCAACATAGCAGCATGACAAACTGCTGGGAGGGCGGTAAACAGAAGTCAGTGGAGGAAATATAATTTTGTGTGTAATAATAACCAGGATGGCTTGAATCGGTCATGGCTTAAGATGCTATGAACCATCTTACAGGCATAAAATGAAGAAGAGGTCAAAGTTCAGCTGACTGGAAAATCACCTTTTTCAGCAGCTGCCTGAAAAACAAAGTAAATCAACCATGTAGCAGCAATTTTATGACACACATCTGAAACGAAAATGAAGTTTAGATGAGGGAAAAAAAAACAGATCTGACAGCCCACGCTGTCTGGTGTGCAACTAGTAATGTGTGCAACTCAAGCAGCTGTTTATAACTGGTTTCCTTTTCATTTCCCGTCAGGATATTAATAGACTTTACACAAATTTTAACTGAACTTTTGGAAACGTTTAAACCTTGATGTAATGTAATTAATGTAAATCTTTTTAATGAGTGGTCTTGGAGTATGGTATGGTTTTTTAACAGCACTAGACCATCTGTTAGCTGGATGATGAGACATAATAGGGGACTGTACTACATTTCGTGCCCAAAATTAACCGTTCGACTATACTTTTGTCCTCCAGCAACCTTGATAGGAACATTTTTACATCCTTTAATTTCAATTTTAGGCCAATTTACCACCAACGTGACAATTTTTTCCTACAGAAATTTTCCAAGATTGCATCTGCCCAATTATTCTTCTGTAAGTAAAAGGCATTTTACATTTCAATAAAGAGTTGCTGTCTTTGTTAATGCGGTTCAGATGGGTCGCGTTTGGCTGACTTGGATTAACTCTTGAAATATAAAGGGCGAGGCACTGCTCTGGAAGCAGATCCAAACACAACGAATAACAGTAATACCGACACAGTGAAGCTGCACAGATCCTCATCTTCATTTTTCCCGTTAGTGAGCAATAAATCCGATCTACTCTAATCCTCTCCTAAGCTGTCTACCCGCCTGGAGCGGATGTGTTGAATTAACCTTGTACAGCAGCAAACGTGAGAGAACTGAAGCATTAAAACGCAGGTGAATAAATCATGCATTGACAATGGATTTGGCAGGAAATAATGAAAAGAAGCATGTTTCATTACAGCATCCTGAAAAGGATTGCAGTTTCAAAGGCTACAGTCATCTTTAAGACCAACAACAAGACGAGGTGTAATGGCAGGTAAAGCTCCGTCACTGCCACCTCTTCAGCCTTCATTTCTCACACTGGGCAAACTGGCTCCTCTTCATGATCAGTCTCTCTGCTTTGGCTAGTCTGACTGCAGACACCCAGGAACCGTCTCCAGCTCAGGTCTCGGCATGCAAGACAAACATGGCCGTTATTTAATGTGTCCCTGCGTTGTGATTTTCATACACGTGCAAGTCAACGTTCTTCACCTCTGAAAAGGTTTACGGACCTTCTTCCTCCTTCTCGGGGGTTTTCCGGTGTCGGCGCATGGCTCGTTGGAATCTGGCCGCTGCCCCCCTGGCATGTAGAAACCCGTGTGACCTGGGGGAGGGGAGAACGGACTTGCTCCAGCACCGGGCGGGTGATGATGAGGTGCACCTGAGGGGAAAAAGTTTGCATTGGCAGCCATGTCATTAGGCGGTCCTCCCTTGAAGATTCTGTTGAAGAAATCCTGCAAGTCGGCCGGGTTCGTCGGGCCGGCGGCGTGTTCTGATGACGTCCTGAAAGAGAACATGGAAATATGCTGGTTTAATAACTGTATAAATGGTGATGCGGGTGCATAAAAAAGCAAACTAGCTCAGGTACTACTCAGGTGAGGGAAGAGTTTTTCTACAACCGTGTCCAAAGACAAACTTTCTTTTTGGCTTCAGCACATTCATTTCAGCCTGTCCAGTTAAATCCAAGCTCCAAAATGGGGACTCCTTGAAAGCGCTGGATCAATTTCCATTTGAATCTTTTTAACCCTTGTATGCCCCCTGAACATTTCTGTCCACTTTCAAAGTTCAAAACACCCTCACAGACAATCACCCTGCTCACTGGAGCTGACTTTTGGTGACGGAGTGTCATCCTGTATGAAATTCTAAAAGCCCAACCTTTTAGAAAGTGGACAAAAAATCTACTTGAAGGGTCATACATGTAAGATTTCTGAGGGGTAACTCAAAAGTTAAATCAATTCTCTGAGTTTGCTCTTTAAGCCCATAATTATATCAATTTGACTTGAAGATAAGTTAATTAGCAAAACATGAAATTATCCAGATATTTCTGGTTCTGACTGTTTGCAAATAAAAATGGTGCTGGTTTACACACTCCTAAAATAAATGTCCAAACACAAGGGGGAGCTCCTCCAGAACCAGAGAAAGCACATTCATGCAACAATCATCAGAAATAATATCTTGACTGTATTTTTATGTTGACATTTTCATAAGGAAATACCTCCCAATTCTGTTTCAATATAGTTAAAAACTGACTAAAAAACTAACTAAAAATGCAAAATTTCACAGCAACATTTATCAAAAGAGAAAACTTCTGATTCAGGCAGCACTCTTAATCTACATCTGTTCACATTTTATGTAAAAACGCTCTTGGGCTATTATTTAATAGCCTTTTGCTGCTTGTGCCAATGCAGATGTGATGCATGCTGTCTATTGCTGTTGGCTGACAGGAAATGCAACTCAACACCACAAACTGTCAGCTTGTTCGATTAACAAAGAAGCTAAGAGCTGTAATGTTTTAACAATTTCAGAAGAGCTGGTAAAAAGCGTGAATAAGTCGCAGAACTCCCACAAGTTACACAGCTCTTTGTCACTATCTCACAATAAAATAGAGATAAAAGAGATAAATCTAAATTTAACACCTTAATTCTTTCACACATTAATTCATAAATTCATATTAATCTTCCTTATTCATGAGGGCAGGATTAGAGGATCCTGCATGATGACCCATCTGATTTATAAATAGTAATTGTCATCACAGAAGGGAGGGTCACAAACTCCAATATATGTCACCTTTGAGGTTACGGCTCAGAAAGTTTGGGAACCAGTGGTCTTTCAAAACTAAATACAAAATAAACTTTCCAATGGTATAAAACATATAGGTACTTGGAAGGGAAACTGAACAAAAAACATTTTACATGGGAAATCTGGTATCAGCAGGTTGAATATGTATAAACTGCATTGGGGTATCACCTTAATTAATGCATTATTATAAATTAGTATTAGTATTATTGTTATTACATCATCATTATTTTTACAATCATCCTCTTCATTATTAGTTTTACCAATAATATTATCCTGTATATCCCAGAGGATATACTTTTTTCTATATTCACATGTATCCTGGTTAAGATGCTGGATGGTGGCAAAAAAATTGATAACAGAAATTACCGGAAAACCAGAAATTACCAGAAGGCAAACTTCATATTCTATTTATCAATAACCGAAAGCTACAGAATCATTTGCCTCCATCAAGATGATGAACATGTAGATAAATGATAGTGATATGGAAAGAAATAACTAATAACCTCTGAGTTTTTTAAGGATATAATAATCCCATTAAAAATCTAGAACAAGGACGTCTAGCTCTGGAACTATAAGCTCTGCAAAACTTCCTTGTTAATTTTATGTGTACAGCTGGTTATTGGCACTGGATCGGCCTACTGTATTTAACACCCATTACTCACAATTCATTCAATAAGGAACATGAAAAAGGGTAGAAATAGCATGTGTTCACACATTTAAACATGTAAATAATGTGATAAAATCCTGCAGCTGCAGGAGCGTACCTGTGCCGTGTAGTGTTGCTGTTGTTCTTTGAACCAAAGGAGATGTGATAGGGCACACGATGCGTGTCAGGGGAAATGCTTATTCTTTGGCAACCTGCCCACTCTGAAACACGACATGGCACAAAAAATAAATGCACTGAAACGGTCAAAACGTTAAAAATAAAATAAAATAAATGAAATGTAGAAATTCTCTGGAGATCGGCTTGGCAAGCAGGCACATTACCAACATGGCCAATCATGTGGTGTAGATTCAGGAAAATAATCATTTTCTGTGACGTGACAGAACAATGTAAACATGATCAGCTGAAAAAAATCACTGAAAATATCTGCCACGACTGCTGTAGTTTATCGAACAGAAAAACTGAAGTATGCAGGCGCCTGGCTGTGATTGTTGCATCTTCCAGCAGCTCACCAGGGACTGGCTCATAGAAGACTATAATAATAAAATAAGAATAAAAAAAATATTCTTCTGTTTCTTTATAAATAACCGAGTTGAAAACAGAAGGGCACTCGTCTCCCAAACATCCTGTCTACACCTCACCAGTTTACACTGATTTCATGCATGGTCATCCTGGAGTTTGTAAGGATGACTTACTGGTTTTTTCCATTTCCTTTTCCACCGTTTCTGTTTGACCAGAGAGGTAAGTTGTCGGAGCTTTTTCTACTTTGCTTTAGTACCGCCTCTGTAGTCCAGACAGTTTTGTTTTGATGTTTATACTAACCCTGGCACCCTGAAATAACTTTTATCTCTAACTGGACATCTGTTATTCCATAACTCTGTAAATAAAACCACATTGTTTCACCTTAAAATGTCTCTGTGGCTGCCTCAGACCCAGGAAACACGAGTCAGTTTCATGTTTAGTCTTGCCTACCTAAGACTTGCATTGTGAGCAGATTATGCATCAGCACCATGTAAGTGACTTCGAAAACCTCTGTTATTCCCTTTTTTGGCTAAGATGACAAGTTTTGTACATAATCTCAGCTAACACTGCTTTTATTTATGACATTGAGCAGCAGATTGTAAGGCTTTGAATGTTTGCCTTTTCCTCATTTTGAAAGTTTGCATCAAATTTATTCTACAACAAAAGCAGCAAAACTGCTCTTTTTACCCATTACAGCATCACATAACCATAAAATATCACGGAAAGTAAAATCTGATCTTTACCTGTAATATCGAACACCTTTCCTTCCATACAAGCGAAGTAAGTGATGCGTAGGCCCAACATGCTGGACTCGGCCCACAGGTCCCCCTCCTCAGCACTATGGCAACGCTTGCATTCAGCACAGAACCGGGCCTCAGCAGGCTCACGATCCATCTCAAATCGCCTGAAGCGCAGAAAGAAGATAAAACTCATAAAGCAGCTGGCTTGTAAGCTCCTGCACATTTACAGACGTGGCTATGTCGGCAGTAAGTGATGGTGGTGCTGAGTGTGCTGCAACTTACTTGTGCTTGCCTTCACACTTTGTACACATCATGGTGTTCATAGCTTCCTTCAGGTCATCTTGTAGTTTTGTGAGAAACTCGTTCATGGACTTTGAGAGCTCAGTTGCTGCCATGCGCTTCCTGCATGGGAATCAAACAATGATACTAAATAACATGCGAGAAATCAAGTATCACGTTTATGTATAATTTTATAAAGCAACTGTGGAATAAAATCCAAATCTTTTCTATTTTACTTTATCACATTTTCCAAATTCTCTGTGTACTTACAACTCGTACTCCTGTCGTGTTTCAGGGTTGCTGACAATATCCCAGGCTGCCCTTAGAACTTTGAACGCCTCTCCAGCTCGTGGGTGTTTGTTCTTGTCTGGATGAACCTAAAAGAAAAGAGAAAGAGGAAAAAGCTGCTTGCATAAAGAAAAATAAATCACTATTTATTAGTCATTAATAGGGATGTAACGATTCACTCAAGCCATGATTTGATTCTCGATTTTAAGTTCTCGATTTCGATTTTTTTTGCCAACAAAATTCATTTTAGTTATTTTATGGCCAAATAAATTGCCTTTTTCTTCTAATTGTCTTTTTCTCCTTCGTTCAATACTATGACCTTCTGTTGCCTGTTGTATTAACAAAACTTAACACTGAACAAATTATTTTGGCTATGGAAATTATCACAAATCTTTTTATAAAGAAGTTTTATTTGTTTTGAACATAATCTGCATCGATTGCATTAATGCATTGTATGAGAATCGATTTTCCTTTTTTTTTTTTTACACCGATTGTGCCTTTTAAAGCAGTCTGAACAGATTTTAAATCGATTTCCAAAGTATCGTTACATCCCTAGTCATTAATTAAACTGGAGAAACCCTCCTGATGTCACACTGTACACACCTGGACAGCTAGTTGCCTGTAGGCCTTCTTCAGCTCAGTCTCGGTGGCGTGCACTTCCACACCAAGCACTGTAAAAGGGTCGAGCTCATCCTCTGGAACCTCAGCCAAAGCCAGCAGTCTCTCCAGCTCCTGGTCTGGCTCCCCTCTTGCCGTTCTGCCGGGTGACTCGGGTGTGAACTGAGGCGCATGAACATCCCTCCTGAACTTACTTCGAATTCTATCCAGCAGGGATACCACCCTCTTCCAAAACCTTGACTCCAAGAACATTGTCCAATATCGTTTCCCTCTTTCTCCACTGACACGGATCAACATCCCCTTTGCCCACTGAGAACTGAAAATAACTAGAGCACAGAAAAATCCCAAAAAAGATAAAAAGGCTGTCTTTATCCACTTCACTGACCTTAGGGTTTTCTCCAGCAGGTCAGCTCCTCTGCGTTTTGTCCATGTCAGAATACGACCAACGTCCGCCTTCATCCCGGGTATATCAGTCATTTTTACGAGGATTTGCTGCCCAACATTGTAAAGTTTCACAACTCCCATCTCGACTCCAACGCCACAATTGTGAGTTAATGTCACGATAATCTCAATCAACATTTGAATGCATGAGATGCACCAAAGGCTCAGAGACTCCGATAGCATGTCTTTGAAAGCTAAGACGAGTTGGTTGCCTGTCCGCCGGCGACCCCGGTTCTGCTGATGGTGGTGGTGGTTCCGCCTGCGGGTCTGCTTGTGCCGGCCGCCCCCTGACATGACATTACCTTTTGGAAAGGGGTAAAAGGAACTCTGATTGCTCTGCTCTAACACTGATCCACCACTTCTTAATTTGCATTTCTTTCCACTTCCCAAGCTCCTCCAGCCTGATTCCCCATTCATGTGCTGCTCCTTCGCGGATTCATCCTCTTCTTGATTTATGACCTGTGAGTTTTCATTATCTGTACTCCTGTCACGACCAAACCCACCAGAAATCTGCATGGTATCCTCTGTAGCCTCCATGGATCCAAAAAACTCTGCTTCACCAGCTCCTAAGTCTTGTGGAGCAGCTGGATTTGGGATTTCCTGAGATTCGAGATAGGCTGTTTCGTCCTCCTGCTGACAGTCGTCGTCAGCTTCTCTGATCCGCCACTGATTTAAGTCAGCCACTGAGGCAGTATCACCATCAGGGATCTCCTCATCATCCATCTCCTTCTCAGCTGCTCCTCTCTCCATGTCACTTACAGCTGTACAGTTGGGATCTCATGAAAGGAGATGTCCTAAATCCATAATCTATCCATCATTTTCCCAAGAGTCCCATGTAAAATTGAGACTGGGGGTCCCTAAATGTTGCACTCTGATCCAACATGTCAGTGGCCGCTTCTAGGTGTCAAAAGGTGTCAAAACAGAGCTCACATGATGCAGCATTTCACCTGAAAAAGAGAGATTAGTATCAGAAAAAATACTTACATCACAGCAAACATTCTCAGACCTTTCAAAAAAACTAAAATAGACTCAAAGGTTCAATAAGAGTTGCAGGGATTTTAGATTTTGCAGCCTTAGCCTGTTTAATATTGTTTGACTACCCCTGGTTATTTCCACACATTATGGCAAGATAAATTTAAAAATAATTTCTTTAAAAAATTTTATTAGACCTGTAACAATGTTCTAACTGGATTTTCAGTTATCAGAATGCATATTGCGATAAAGGGTTATGCATATTATCCACACACCAAAGTGAATGTTGGCCAGTCATAAATACATTTAACATAAGCTTTTTATTTACCACCTCTGCCTATAAAAGGTGATCAACTGCAGCCAAATGCTTTGACGCAAGAGCAGCAGTGGAATATATCTCAGTGGAAGACCACCAGTACTAACAGTGCCTACAAAATACCCAACCATAACCCATCTATTTTTAGTACTTCTGCTTTTATTACTGCTGCACATTACTTACACAACTCGAAGTAAATAATGTTTTAAAGCTGAACCTTTACTGGAAACAGTGTACTTCTACAGTGTGGCATGGACACATTCAAGCATAGGATTATTTATGTAATTGTTGCAAATAAATTTATCATAATCTGGAAACAACATTGTTCTGAAGAGACATCCTCTTAACTACAAGGAATAGGCAAATAAGCCACTGTGGGATCTGATTAATGTTTAACCTGAATACAATGCAGTTATATGACTTCATCTGTCCAGCAAATGAGAAAAAGAAAGCCATATAAGCTTTTTAAACACGTACAAGTGTAAGACAAATATCAGTAAACAAGAAAGGCTTTGTTTGCTAATGCAGTTATCCAAAGTAAAAAATAAAGAGTATGTGGAAATGCGGATGACATAAGCAAATGCTGCTAAGTATAAACCCACAGAAAGGAGACACTGTAGATCTTACAGACAGCCGTCAGATCTCATTTTAACACTTTTGAGTACCAGATGTTTTTAGTTTGTTTTTACGATGGCTAATGTTAGCAAGGTGTTAGCATGAAGAAGCAGGATGACAGACATCGTTCAAATCAGCTCACCTATGGCTGGCTAACCCGCAGATATTTCCACTACACGAGGTAGCAAACGAGCATTGGACCGCGGAAGAAATAACAACTGTTGACGCCTTAATCTCACAAACAACCAACCCCAGCGGCTATTAGCTAGTGTCACTAACGAACTGGACTAGCTAAAATTAACGCTTGTTTCCTCTTCCTGTGGGGTTTGACGAGTGCGACAAGCCAAGTTTCAAACACAAGACGCGTCCAGTAAGTACGAACATTATCTCCCTTTTGCTTTTAAGCAAACTAGATGTCATATATACCTCTGAGATAACTGTGTAACCTTGTTTTAAACTGACAGCCAAGTGTCCGTGGAGGTGTTTTTTCATTTTTTTCCCTTTTTTTTATTCAATATATAGTCGTTTCTTCTTCTGCGCCTTTTCCCACTTTAATCAAGTTTCTTCTTCCGCCTCCTATTTCTTCTTCACTGTTTCCTCCACATAAGTGCTGTACTGCCACCTAACGTTATAGATAGATAGATAGATAGATAGATA
>JAVQJG010284231.1:0-17302 GCA_036024015.1 Craterocephalus amniculus | reverse complement strand
TTTGACAGACTTGGTGGTAATAAGAGCTTCCGTGATTGGTCACGCCAGAAGGCGCTTCCCATAGTGAGATACCTCACTCAGTTTTCAGAGAACCGGGGTTACGATAGTAACCTAACGTTATGCTACCGTGACTAAGTCTTGTTGTGGTGTAAATGTCATCATGTATTATCCACTCAGCAACATGGAGACAGACGCAGTCACACCATCAGAGGTAGAGCCAATAGTTGAGGATGTGGATGAAATGTAACTAAAGAGGAAAGTAATACTAATAAAAGGTAGCCACTTGTCTAGGGCCTAGTTTACACAACAACGCTGCAACCAAATATGCATTTTTTCCCTGCATTTATACGATGGCGGAATTAATCCGATCGCCGTTGACGTGACTCTGCTAATTTAGTGATTGTGGTGTAGTACGCGTGTCTGGCCTTTAGGCGGCAGTGAAAACTAAGTTGCAACGATACGCCCCATGTTCACTCTAGTTCCTACTACATCCTCATTAAACTGGAAGACATCATCATTGCTGGCGACACGCACGCTGTATGATAAGGATGTTTTGTTTTAAGAGACCAAATAACCTGAAAAGATGAAGCAGCAGATGTACAGAACACGGGGATCTACCATTGTTGTTGTTATCTTGTTCACGTGGCTTCAGAGTGCATAGCGGGCAGTGACGTCATCCTATTAAAGAGCCTCTACTTGGGTTTCTACACCATTTCACATCGCGAAGCCTCCTGACATCGGGTCGTTAACAAGAGAGTCCAGATCGCAACACAGACGTTGCATCTTGCTCTCACAGCATTTTCATGTAAACATGGCCTAGAAGGAGTACAGCCAGTTTCCAGTCCAGATTCAGTCGGAGGCGGTCCCGTTCAGCTCTCCACCTACGATCAACCGAGATTTACACAAGCTTTTTTCCTCATGTGCTTCAGTCTCTCTCCTCAGGTTTGATCCTTTTGGGTTGTTTCACTGTGCAGTGGCTGCCAGGGGAGGTATCTCTGCCTTCTTCTCTGTAGCCGTGCTGATATGAAATAACCAGTTACGGAAAGTCTAGAAGCTAGTTAGCATAACACCAACAAAAATGGCTTGGACTGGCAGAGATATGTGCGATCAATAAGTACCACATTACGTAATGTGGAAAAGGCATTTTTCTGAAGGAGATTAAAAGAATATCAGGTATAAGTTGTATACTGTTTTGTTACCCTTTACAACTTCCTTCAAAGCAAACTACGGAAGCCTCCAGTGAAGAGGAACAAATTTCAAAGATAAATTAAATAAATACTCCTTGTAGCGTCGACGCAAACCTCATGCCCCGTTTGCATTCAGGTAACCACATATTTGTAGTAATGTTATAAAAATATTGTATGTTATAAAAATATTGTATTTGAATATGGTAATAATGAAAAAAAATATTTGATTTAGACTTAATTTGACGATAAAGATTTAAACTTTGAATATAACATGGCTCAAAAGTCAATATATGTTTAAAAAAAAAAAAAACATTTATGGCTGTAATGGTATTAATGACATATGAACAAACTTCTGGTTAAAAAGTTAAAGTTAAAAATGATAACATAGCAGCAACCCAGTCAGACTGAAATTAATCTTTGAGCATTTTTCCAAACTGATGCACTTAAACTATATGTTTGTTTCAACAACGGAAATTGATTTGTGGTCTATAGAGACATCAAATACTAAAATATCTTGAGTGGGCTTATACAAGGTTTTTAGCAGAAAAGGAGCAAGTCTGTGGCATTTTGCTTTTATTTGGCAAATAAAGTAGCTAGACAGAGAATGATATGAGGAATGACACGTAATGCTGGACTGCAGGACTCATCCGGCTCTGTAGATCGAACTCTGCAGTCATCTCTGCTGGTTTCTGTCTGGTCTTGCAGGTCAGAACAACTTGTACAGAGGCATGAAACTCCATAATACTGTATGTCATAAAATAAGCCTTTCTACATTTTTTTCTACTTCTAATAATGTGATCCAACTTGAACTTTATTGGAGTTGCTGAATGACACATTAATGCCAGACTCGCCTTCTGCAGTGAGGACTAAATTATAGAGTGCAGCCTTGTTTGGCTGCTATTCCATCAGTCTCTCCTGATCACATTTTGGTGAGCAGAAGTAATATTTCACCAACCCACACTGGAAAATACGACTTGTTGATTATCCCTTAAAGCTTATCTGATATTCTCTGTGAGTCACAGACAGCCTGGTTTGTAGTTTTAAATTCCAACCCTGCAGTGTTTTAGCAGCATGGGACAGAAATCCAGCATATGTCATTTAGCTTGGCCACAAAGCCAGGTCCTCTGATGGTTTTAATGTGGGCAAAGGGACAGAGTTACAGCGACAAAACAGTATTCAATCACACCAGCGCTGAATGGACGGAGCATTTTACCCCTCTTCCTCAAGAATAATGGCAGAACTATTAAACTCTAAAGTGAGAGAGGTTGGCGATTTAAATACGATGCCTTACGGAATAGTCCACTGTTTACAAATATTAGCCACTTCCACCGCTTCTACTAACACACTGTTTATTTTAACACTGTTGTCTTTTACAATTATTGCTCCAGGGCCCCTATAAATTGAAACACTGCTATATCATGTCTTTATTACACCTGTCAGGGATGAGATGTGTGTTTTAGTTGGATGCCAAAACAGATGTCAGCGGTGGTTTCTTCAAAGTTAGCGTATGAGCTCTGCCAGTGCCTCAGAGGAGTTGTTTTACCTTTGGGACATGGAAGTACCATATAGTTATATGTAATGAAATACAGTTCATGAACTATACAACATGCAGTCTTTCTGTAGAATGTGGTACAAGTGGAAAGTCACTGGTCAGACGTGAAATTTATCAACTATAAAATTCCCTCTGCATTATATCACACACCCCAAAACATATATTTTTCGTTTACATCACACTGACCTTTTGTCATTCTTACAAGTAAATATGATTATAATCAAATTTAAAACAAATTCTTAAAACTACAAATATTTGTGACATAAACAGAGAAATAGAGAACAAAACCATTTGTATAAATTGCTATAAATAGCAAATTTGGCACCAGTTAAATTTGATTTTTGCTATCCCGCAAAATACCAGATCCATGTAAGGGTTATTGTGAAAAAATAACAGGTTTCTTCTTGCTCTGTATTTTAAACACTCAAAGTTTATTTCATGTGAATTTACAGTATAGTCAGTGGATAGATTGATTAAAGTTTCATATCAGTTCTGAAAGAAATATGCAGGCAAGGCAGGTTTATTTATATATCACATTTCATAGACAAGACTATTCAAGGTGCTTTACATTGCAGAAAACGTCATTAAAACAAAGCATTTTATTTGTTTTCAACAGAAAAAAAGGATCCAAAATAAAAAATAATAAAGGACAACAGATTAAAAACATGCTAAAGTTTCAAATTCAAGCTTAAAATAAAATAAGTTGTTTTATACATCATGAAAAAAAATGTCTGGGTGAATTCTTCTCCCTGAACTGAGCGGAAGCTGCTAATCTGAATCGTATTCCATCCTTTTTGGCATTTCACCAAACTCTGGCGTTCTCATTTCCTTTTGATTGTGGTGGTGTAAAATATAATAACATGCAGTGACACAGCGACTCTGTTACACACAAATATGCTGCTGCAATGTGATGAAGAGGTTTGGACCGTGGGAATTAGTGAGGAAGATGGCGCTCGACAGAATGTGGTCACTGAGCCCAGCTGGTGGATTCACTATGATGGCTGCTTTTCCAGGTGTGGTGCAGTTTGACATTCAGATGCAACTTCATTTTTCTGTGTTACCATGAACGAACTTGGTCGAAGGGGAGCCAAGCGGAAGATAAGGGACAACTTCTGTCCTGTAATTTAAAAACAGGGGCAAAAGGAATTAGGATCTCTTATTAGCGCTACAAACTGAGATATGAAATGCAACATGACAAAACAACTTTTATTCCCGGAATAATACAAATAAAAAGATATGTTTTCTTAATTAATTCTGTTTTTTCCCCTCTCTGATTTAATGACATCTGGCATAATGAATAGCTGCTAACTGCAGTAACCAGAGGGTGCTCCTTCAAGTTAACAGATTTAAGTTCTGTGAGAGAAAGACAAATCTGCCCTGTACTTTTATCCTGACATCTAACCATCTGATATGCTAATAACTTAATGTAAAATGACAGCAAAAAATTTAAGCTCATGTAAAATAGACCAGAAAGGTCCCAGAGGCGGGATTGAAAATGCTTCAGACTGCAGCGTCAGGTTCTACAGAAACTTTATTTGAAGTACTTTCTTTCATTCCAAATAGCTTTATTTGGCTAATGTAGCTTGTGGTGGGAATTTGAAAGCATTTCAAACTTTTCAAAGCAGCAGTGGAGGCACCAACCAGTCAGACCAACTGAGTAATCGTGTCCGTGATCTCTGATAACTGAATGTTATCTTTGTGAATCATGCCTTAGCTTAGCTTAGCTAGCATCTAAACAATTTAATGAGCATGTTTTCTTAAAATGAAAACAAACCAAGAATAAATTATCATTTTTATTTGCCATTTACTTCCCAGAATCAGGACTAAAGATTGTGAGGCTGCGTTTCAGTTCTACGTTTATGGTGCTCCTGAAGATGTGAGACAAGTGTCTATGGCAATGTTTCAGGCTGATCACCTTTTTTTTGGAAGCTGAATTTAATTCATTTAATTTACCTCTGTACCATTTCATTTGAATCTTTTGAATTATATTTAAATTCAAATGGTTTTATTTCACTTTAAGGCACATCGAGGTTCTTTTTATGTAGGAAATGAGCTTCATAAATAAAATTGCATTGCATTCCCTTACTTAAAACATTTTTAACTCAGTATATATTTATACACAGCCGTAAACTTGCACATGGATCACTCCTTAATTGTCTGTACTTTTCTCATTCACATACATTTATTAAATTATGCAAACCACAATATTTTCCCTTTTTGTTTGTCAGTTTCGTGAACTTTAATCTATTTTCAGATACAGATCAATACTAAAATTTAGGATCAAGTTAGATTTTTGGCAGCTTCATTATTACAGTTTTCAGCAGTGGGTTGGCTACAACTTTAAGTCTACAAAAATAGAATAATTATTGATCATAAGCTTTTTAAACTTCAAAACACATTTTCATTCAGTCGTAATTTTAAATGAGGGCGATATGATTTTTTGCATTAGCTATCTGACCAGCAACCATCAGGATATTGCTTTTTTGATCTGTTAATAGCCAGTAATATGAACAACCATTTATGAGTTCACCCTGTCAGTTCTGGTATTTATAGTATAGATTGAAGTAAACTCTGAATACAGTGCACTGTCTAATCCAGCCACATCATGTAAACATGCCTCCACAAAGGGCCATATCAACATTGTCTGACAGTCTGAAAGTCTGTATGTATGATTAGAAAACACAATGGATGTGATTTATTAAGTGACATTTAAACTTTTTATTCCCTGTTAAAGCCTGACATGCTGAACAGAGTCAAAGTCTATATCTTTATAATTTCTCAGCTGCATGATATTAATCCAGTGAATCTCTTCAGGAATCAGCCAATAACACATGGAAAGCTTTTTTGGCCGGAAGAAAACGGGACACGTTTATTTTTCAGAGTTGGATGTATTTAGTGTATCTCAGCTGCCCTGTTTGTTCTTTCAGCAAACTAATGCTGCTTGTAACACTGATTTATTTCTACATTAAAAACATAAAACTTTATTTATTGAACTAAAACCTACTTGATCCAAGCTAATATAATGGAGAAACAACATTTTAACAGTAACTTGTAAATATACATGACATGACATTTACAAAGAATGTGTTTTGGGAAAGCTCACTGGAAGTCTGAACACTGAAGCCATCCTGGTGTTTCATATCTATGACATTTCTCCGTCTGAGGTCATGTTTCGATCCTTAACATAATAAAAAAATCCGCTTATGTACTGTAGACTCTTTGGTGCAACTTTTAATGGTGATTCTTATTCATATCTTCATACCTTTGCTTTTCTGTTTTGTTTATATCTGTATTTCTGCACTGTTTCTGTTACATATTTTCTTTTCAGATTAAGAAGGAAATATTTGATATTAAATGATAAAATAGAAATACTAGTGGTGTAACAACACACATATTGGTACACTGATTTCAATCACATTGATCTAGTTTGAACATATCAATCAAATAGTTATACAATAATATTTTGTAGGACCTATTTAAGAAAGAAAATTGTCTAACAATAAAAATTACTTATTTCAGTTTGATGAGGAAACTGCGGGCATCCATAAGTTAGAATCTACTACTCTGGTTTCCAATAAGTTCTATCCATAGAAATGTATTCTTTCAGGATGTGGGAGTTTAAAACATGTGTGCAGTCTGTTTTTGTTAAAAGAACAGATGTTTGCATTTAAATATGTGACTGAGCTCGGGAACACATTTTTTTTTGTTTGTTGATATGAATTAATTTGATTATATCATGTCAAAACATTTGCTGCCTCCTGAATCAAAATTGTATCATGACAAAATGTTTATTGTTAGACATGAAATAATGGTCCACTTAATTTATCTTGATCAAATGTATTACAGTAATATTGAAATATATGAAAATATCATCATAGGATATCTTAAATTTGACTGTAAAGTATGCAACATTATTAATGTCTTTCTCTTGAAGTGTGCAGAGCTCGATGGTTTGGTGCCTTTGCAGGACACACTGTAAATAATCAGTGAGTTGCTGGTTTTTCAGGATGATCTCACTATGAGATCCTTGGGTTCTTTAGGTGATGATGTGTGAATTAACTGTCTAACTAGCTGTCCAGCAACCTGCTAGGAATGAGGTTTGACTCCACATGACTCTCCTTTCTGACTCGCTTTGATCCATTTTCAGTACAGCAGGTCTGACCTCTCCCTCTTGACAATCATTTCGATTTCTGTGTCCATCTTTGCATTGGTCTCAGTTCCAGTTTCCTTGTTAGACAGATGAAAAACAAAACATCCCCTTCACTTCATAAATAGTGTTATTCAACCAAAAATAGTCACGAACAGCAAAAATGATTTACAATGAAAACCAGATTTGTTCCAGACAGTTCTTCCATATCAGTGTAAATCTAAAGGACACCAGGCATCTTGTGACCTACCAAAGTGGTTCAAAGCCTGTAATATGGAGAAATTTATGTTACTTATTTAACATTTACCGACAGTATGTTGTAAAATGTAATACTCACACATTCAACTTCTCACTTAGTGCCATATATCACATGAGTTATCTCCTCAGTTGCAGACTGTGACGAATCGAGTACTGTTGAAACACTTTTCCAGCTGTTTTATGGTGGACACTAGCAGCCGTCAAAGGAAAGACACATTTTTCTCTGAGTGTCACTGAGAACACAACGGACCAGGCATCCTTTCAATGCTCAACAATCTACAATAATCCCATGTGAGCTTTATGTCTGTTTTCTATTAAAACAATAGACATTTAAACCTTTGAATACCTGGAATTTCCCATGTGCCACAGCGTCAAACAACTGTTGCTAACACAAAGCAGCATTTTGCAAAGACATTTGCAGGCAGTGTGACCAGCCATTTGCAAGTTCCTGGCTGAGGCGAGACCGGCTCCCTCTGAATTGACCCTGCGTCAAACGTCACTGCCATGCCTAAAATGTCAGTGTGTGTGTGAGGAGGCAAATGAATGGAAAAGCTGGATGCAGAGGGCTGAAACCTCAACTAATATCCAGCTGGGTTCATCAGGTCTGTTCCTCTGATGCCTTTAGCAGGGCTTTTTGTGCTGGAACGGGCCTTTCCCTGCTGTTTCTTGCCCTAGGACGTATGTGAAGTTCACTTTGAGGCAAACTGGACATTCTTGGCAGTCTCCGGTTCACCTGGACTTCTGCAACAGAAACTTCTGAAAGCCCCATGGTTGCTATTTTCATCACTTGCTGTTCGGCATGTGTTCCATGTTTTTTACGCTTCGCCTCAGTATTTCACCCAAAGTGATGAAGGCCAATCATTAGCTAAACTTTATTCATTTTGGCCTTGTATTCCCCAGAGACTACCGCCTTCTCCAAGTCTGGAAAAGCTTCTCCAGGGAAGATTAGTTTGTGTGGATGTCTTCAGTGGGCTGCGGTGGAATGAGGTGGGGGCACGTTCTGCTTGTCTGAGGCCAACAACTGGAACTGCCTCATGCTCGTGTTAAAAAAAGAGAAGAAGAAAAAGAGGCGATTTGTGCAATGTGTTGAATAATCATTATGTGATGGAATCCTATAGAGTCTGAGCGCACCATGAGGGTGGGAGGCAGAGGAGGAAGAAGAAGAGTGCATTGTCTTCTGAAAGTCACACTGTGTGAGGTGAGGAGGGTGTGAAAGGAAAAGAAAATGAAGAAAACTGACACTTACGTTATATTTCCAGGGTACTGGAGCTCCGGGTTGACGTTTACTTACAGTATTGATAAATTCCCAGAAAAAACACACAAACATCATACTCGCTTCTGGTATAAAGTACCTTTTTTTCCTGACTAAACAGTAATGTGTGCTTAAAGAGGAGAGGAACGACAGGCTGTGGGTTAGATAAGTGCACAGAGCCGATGCAAAGCCATCTATCCACTGTCAAACATGGTTGTTCCCGTTCTTATTATTCTTTTTTTTACATTCACTGGGCACTTTTGTCTCTTTCCAGAGCTCTGTTGCATATTTAGTTTCACAGACGATCATCTTTTCCATTGCAATGTGTTATTTTTAATGTGAGCAGAGTTTGTGTCAGCTCAGACTGCAGCATGGACATTGTTATTGATTGGCACTGCCAGAGTAACGTTCTCCTGGACATCTTTTCTTCTCCTCTATTGGTTTTGTCAGGAGCTTGGCTGACAGAGATGCAACTTGAGTGTGTTATTTGTAATGCTAACTGCTTCGTCCCTTTTGGCCTCACTTACCTTTATGCCTCCAAAATTGCCAGTAGGGATAAAAAACAAAAGTATGTTTTTAGTTTCAAAGGTATGAATTGCCTTCAGAAAAATGCATTTTGTCTTGAAGTAAAGTAAGCTACAAGACAGAAAATAAAATAAAGAAATGCTCTTTTCATGGAAACCCATTAACTTATTCAGTATCTTGCAATAAAGGACCCAAGAAAGTTGAAACCAGCAGTCTCATTGCTTAAATATTGTGCTGTCAGTCCTTTTCTGCTGCTTGCGGTTGAATACCACATCCAGTCACAGAGATCATTCTGTCTCCTTAGGAGTGCTCTGTATGTCTGGGTGTACAGCACTTTACGGGATGCTGCCCTTACCGCATGGGGATGAAACAAATCTGACATTTATTCCAAATTAAGGCAACATGAAGAATTAAAAACACTTTGGATCCTCACATTACGGCCATGACTGGCATGCTTTGTTAACCTGGTGGCCAAAAAGAAACTAAAACCTTCCTAAACTGATCCTGAGGTGAAATTAAAGTGTTGGACATTGTTCTACAGTACTCTTTATTTAGTGCCCATGGGTAACAGAAGTAAAAGTAAGAGTGAAAAGGTTAGGTTTTATCAGTGAGGAAATTTACTTGAATCAAATTTTAAAGTTTAACATAAACATACCTGCACAACAGATTAGCTGCTGTAGGATAAACTTGGTGTCATAGATCAAACAAGGTGTTGGAAACATTCCTCAGAGGTTTTGCTCCATATTGACATGATGAGAATCTCCCGTTCCACCACATCTCATATTGGACTGAGATGTGGAGGCCGTTTGAGTCCAGTGGACTCATCGTCATGCTGGTTTAATGCTTTTGAACGTGAGATTCTGTCCACTAATGCTGTATTCTGTCCGATCCTTTTTAGTTGAATTCAATTGGGATTGAGCCACAGTTTGTTCAGGAATGTCAGTTTATTGTTTGAGTTGGAGCCCCATC
Source organism: Craterocephalus amniculus (assembly GCA_036024015.1). Classification (NCBI taxonomy): domain Eukaryota; kingdom Metazoa; phylum Chordata; class Actinopteri; order Atheriniformes; family Atherinidae; genus Craterocephalus; species Craterocephalus amniculus. Next base: position 7,412 of record JAVQJG010284231.1, on the reverse strand, counting down.
TTTAATGCTACCATCACCGTCATGGAACGGTGTTAAACTCTGATCCATGAGGGCTGCCGTCCAGGTTGAAGGTGTTTCCCTGCTCCAACACACCTGACTGAAATTAATGGGTCATTGTGATGAATTTGACAAGATGTTGGATTCATTTCCTACAAATCAGGTGGGTCAGAGCAGGGAAACATTTACAAACCTGCAGGACTGCGTCTGCTCTAATGGATGTCATTTTTACTTGCTCTCATGACTGGTAGGGGTTGCATATTCTTCAAAACGTAATTTTAGCTCATATCTGGCTACATGAATTAACCACCCACTGGTACATTCAGCAAAAAAGCCAAGAATCTGCTGTTTCCTTTATTGTGTTTAACTCTTTGTCATTGCTTGTAACCATGTGAACCCTAACCAGGCGGCCAGCAGATGAATCAGTTATTATGAAATTCCACATATTAATCTCTTATTATTGGAAACTCCATGTTTTTGTTTCTGCGTGAGCTTGCTGAGCTTCCCAACTTTAATGAAATGATACCTTCAATATCCCAGCAGCTGGTCTGGCAGTGGGATCCAGAGTGTTAATTTTGGACAGATGCTTCTGTCTGAACCCGTTTTCAAAAGCTAAACATCCCCATGTGGGAGTTCTCCCACAGAATAAATGTGTTTACTTTTGCTGTATCTGGGATATTCTTAAACTCTTGTGCACCATAAGGTTTATAACGTAGTGGATTCCACATGTTTATGGATATCCAGTTCATGTTCAAAACACAAATCATCTCTGAACATGCACCTAACATCATATGGAGAACCTCTATTTACTATCTGAGTGTTTAAACCACTAAAACAGTCACAGCGACATGAGACAACATCACACAGAGAGCTAAATCTGCCTCAGTATCGCTCAGCGAGGCAGTTACCACCATACCCACATCTAAGAGCTTCACATGCCTTGCATGACCATTCTCATTACATTCCTCTGTGCCGTGTCAGTGCCTCCAAGCAGCTTTGCATTAATGAGAAAGTGATTAGTCCAACAGCAACAGATTTCTGGGCCCAGTGACAGCTGCAGCTGGCTGATGGCTGAAACAGGTATGACTGAAACTATACATCGCAGACTGGACAGATATCCTCTCAGCGGCATCGAAGGCTACATTCCTTCTCACAAACTTTCGCTTCTTCCAGACGCTGTAAATCTTCTGAATAAACATGTGTTGCTCTAACTATAGAACAGTAACCAGTGCTTTTTTTTAGACCCTTCAGATAAAAATGCAAAATTCAGAATATGAATTTAAACCTTCATTTAGTTTTACATTTAGCATCTCTCTGTGAGCAGTCACACTGTCAGATGCTCACTCTTTTTAGTTCCTATCAGGCTTTTCCAAGCAAACTAAGAAAATCCTCCGTTTTTGTTTTCATCACCAACCATAGTTTTATGTCTGTCATTTGAGATCAGATCTCATACTGCATGGCTGTGACATCTAACATTGGGTCTGCGCTCTTCCAGGTAATGTGTTAATTTCTTCAGCAGAACCTCTTGCTAACTGAGGGCACCCAGCACAGTGAGGATTAACTTGATTTAGTTTTTGGGGAGAATGGCAACTGGTGGTGTTTTGTGTGTATAGGGGTCAAAGATGGGAACCTACTTTCTTTGTTGGGCCCAGAGTGCATTTTTCGGGTCATGCCGTAGAAAACCGCCTTTTCTTCTGAGGGTCTCTAGAAGGTCTCTGGGGGGTGTTTTGTGTCAAGCTGCAGGTCAACAGTTGTGCTGTTTCAGGTCATCAGGTTGGTCCTTTTGCCCTCTGTTTTCTTGCCACAGTCTATTGCTAAAAGAACTTGACATGGCAGCTAATGGCTTTGTGGTCCTCCTCTCATCTAGAAAATGAAGAGATTCTATTGATTTTGGTCTCAGGTACTCACACAAACATGTTTAATCTAACTAAAGTACTGATGTATGGAGGAAAACAGTTTCTAGCAGATAGGAGGTACTTCTTTATCATCACTTTATGTTTTGGGCTGTTCTGAAAGATTTTTGGAGAATATATCATGTGATAAAATAAGGATTTGAATAATAAATACAGTGACTCAGTTGTCACACTTGAAATGTGGCATATATAGCCAATAGAGGAGATATTTAACAATCTGAATTGCAATACACAATAGTTTCTTCCAAAAAATGTTTTAAATAGTTAACCAAAAATAATAAACATTTAGTTTGGTATGCAAGCGTTAAATGGATGGCTAAAAGTAAGTATTAAGCTGTTAAAAAAGTTACCAAAACATTTAGCTGCATTCTAGTACAAGTTGAAGGGATTTGTTCAGAGCCAGTTTGTCAGGCATCACATCATGTGCAGATGCATGTATATTAGTGCCAAAAACATTATTCTACTACTCTGTGCAGCTGATACATTCAGATATATGACACATAAACAATAATGTTTTGTTCATACCATTAAAAAAAAAAATCAGATTTTGACATCATTATTTATTTGGGGCATAAATGTGTTTAGCAATAAATCGAATCCACCAAAAATCACTTCCTCCTCCTTACTTATCAATTTTTTATTTATTTTAATTTTATTTTTTTTATCATTTTCATGATCTGTGTTATTAATGTTACAAGTTATACTGGTACTGTAATAATCTGAATTTATCTTGGCAACAGATACAGATTTTGTGCCTTGTCAGAGTGGTGAACTGAATCCACAAAAAAAAAAAAACACTTTAACCTCCCTATCCATGGAAATTCTGATAGATTTCAAGTCTTATATACTGTAAGGTTTATTATTAGGTGTCCAGAAATGAAGTTACACTCCTAGTGTTATTTAAAACTTTGAGCCTTTGTCTGTGAGAAAACTTTAACTTAGTGATGCAGCTGCTTTTTCATGCTGTTAAAAGACATCAGCAAAAACCACTTTATGCTTCATGTTTATGAATATTCTGTCAGGATTCAAGCCTTATACTTAGAGGATGGCTGCAGAGTGTATCATTTAACATATCAAACTTTATTTATATATAACACTTTTCACACAGTTGCAGCACAAAGTTCTTAACATCATGAAAACAAATGTTTAAAAAGTAAGTTTACAACATCAAAGATTAATTAAATATACCTGATCAGACCCCTATCACGCAGTTAACCAGCAATCGCCACATCTGATACTCTGGTGCTCCTAACCACTGAACTGTAGTGGGATGTATTATTACTCATACAAGTACTTGGTATTGATAAGTAGCCAACTCAAATGAAAGTACTTGTATTCTGTTTGAAAAAATTCAGTACTGGTGTTTCACAGTTTTTAAGAAACATCAGGATTCCAATAGAAAAAGTCAATGTGGCCTGAAAGTGGACTTTTGAGTGTAGTATACGAGTGTAGGGGAACTCCTCTTTGCTCTACAGTAATTCGAACCATGCTTAGGACCTCTGTGTCCTCTGGTGACCCATCTCACATTACACCACTTTAACCAGAACCAAAGCGAGTGGACTTCGGTGGGAGTGACCTGAAACAGCCTGTATGTTGATGGTCTAATCATCGAGTTCCATCATAACTTATAGTTTCCCAAAATGAAAAATACATGCTCAGATAGGTGGACTTGGCTCTGGAAGACCCAGTTTCAATCGTCTGGACTGGCTAAAGCTGGGTCACTGAGACCCATGTCCTGTCATGCTGCAGTACATGTTCTGGTGTTTCTTTTATTTTGGGTCAGATGTTTTCATATCAAACATACCCCCATTAAAGCTGTGATACCCTTTTTTTCCTTTGCAAAAGAGATCACCATGTCTATAGCCCTGCTGATGGATTTAAGACAGCACGACTTCTGAAAGACTGACTGTATATCAAATCTTCTCTGGTCTGAGTTCAGTCCTTCTTTAACTCTAAAGACTTGACAGGGTCGAAGGGTCCAGAGGCCGACAGCTGCCCTGAACATACAGAGTGTCAGTGAATGAGAATTGGAGGAGGGGAGGAGGAATGAAAAGTTTAACCTGAAATGTTTTCGGTAACCTTCCAGTTGACTGAGATTAGGACTTACTGCCAGTCTATCGTGCAAAGCTGTTTTCCAGCAGGCATATTGTGGGGTCAACCTGTCAGCTCCAACACCCATGTTTAATCCAAATCCTTCATAGTGCTGCAGCTGGCGGTGACTTGTCCTCTTGTCTCTACATAAACATACACAGCAGGCTGACCACTCCTCTTTTCTCTTACTTTCCTCGGACCCTTACAACTGGGGGCATTTCTAGACTTTTACTGGTCTATTCATGGGGCGTTTTCAACCAGCACTTACTCATATTTTAGCTCAGATGTGCTACGTAGATACGCACACGTACGTCATTATAATGATGAAGTGTGCGGAAGGCTAGATGCCATGTCTGTGGCTAAGTGACCTGCATGTGAACCGCAGGGTAAGCAGTGAAAGGATCATTTGCTACAGTTAGTATCTTTGAAGACTCGTGCTCACTTTTCTTTCCTAAATCTCTTTTTCCCAACTTTCTTTTATGTCTGTCGTAAATCAGAGTGAAATCTGGAGATTAGATCAGAGAATACAAATAGGCCTACATGAAATAAATATAAATGAAATTCAACAAAGTAAAACAGGTTGAGCAGATTTTTTTAGAAATAAATTATATAAATGTGTTTATTTAAAGATTATTTTTCAATTCAAAGAACAGGTTGTGATATTCACTCAGAAACTTAAGTACCTCAGATCTTTCAGGTTTCAGGAAAATATTCAAGATTCTCCACTGGTTTCAGGTCTGGAGACTGGTTCGGCCCCTCCAGGACCTTAAAATGCTTCTCATGAAGCCTGTCCTTAGTTGCCTGGACTGTGTGTTTCTGGTGAATGTCATCCTGGACGACCAAGTCACAACTAATCTTTAATGCTCTACTTAGAGATGGAGGTTGTCAGAGTCTTGCTATAAATGGCCCCCATCCATCCTCCCATCTGTAGTCCTGTCCCCTACAGGCATGATGTTTCCACCCACAGCTTCATAGTTGGGACGCTGTTATTGGGATTGTTCTCATCGTTCTTCTTCCTCCAAACATGGCGAGTGGAGTTTATACCAGAAAATTCTATTTTGGTCTTATCTGACCACATCAGCTTCTCCCATGCTTCCTCTGTATCATCCAGATGGTCATAGGAAAACTTGCATGCTTCAGGATTTTAACCCATGATGGCAAAGTGTGTTACCTTTGAGACTGTGGTCCCAGATTTGTTCCCTCCTGTTTAGTCCTGGGCTGATTCCTCACCTTTCTCATGATAAATGCTACTCCACCAGGTCAGATCTTGCATGGAGCCCCAGTCCAAGGCAGATGGCCAGTTGTTTTGATTTTCTTCTAATTTTGTGCCAACAATTGTTGCGTTCTCACTGAGCTGCTTACCTGTTGTACTGTAGTCCAGCCTGGTGCAGGTCTACAATTTGGTCCCTGTGTCTTTAGGCAACTCTTTGGTGTTGTCCATCGTTGAAGGGTTAGAGTGGACAGATGTCTTTTATTTTCCTGGTTAACATGGTGATGATTTGTTTAAATGTTTAAAAAGCATTTATCTAAGCTTATAGGAATAAGATGCTCTACAAAAAACTAAACTCGATTCAACTTAATTTAGAAAGCATCAATTTGCAACAAAGGCATCCTGAGGCATGGTCAATTTATTATACATAATATTTATGAACCAGTTAAAATATATCAATTACTGTACATGATCCAAGTTTGTCTTGTTTATAAAAACTGTGTCAATAAAAGCCAATAAATAATAACCGGCTTATTAAGGAAAACAATGGATTGCGCTGAAGCTTCTCTTTGATTCAGTCCTGCCATCCCAAGCATGGATGACAGTGGAGAAGAGGAGGAGGAAAAATCTCAGCAGAACTAAACTCATCCACTCTGACCAGTTGGAGGTGAAATAAAACAGATATTCTAAAACATCTAAATACTCAATTTTAAAAAGTATATTTTCCCCCTTGTTTTCCAACGTTTTGGCCTCTCGATGTGCCGACATGCCGAGCGTTGCTGTTGACATCGGTAGTTACAGATTCCACCTGCTTTTGGGCTTAGTTGCACTATAATGTGGTAAACAGAGCAGAGACATTTTACTGTCCTTAAAACCGAAGCCCTCAGCAAAGGAGCAATCAACTTCAAAAAGCCTCTTCAGTGTGTGAGCCCTGCCTAATCAATTAGGGGTGGAGGGGTTGGGAGGGGCACATAGTTTACCTTGGAGAGCTAAGATTGTTTGCCATGTGTGACCTCCTCTACCATTAAACAGGAGTCATGTGGTCGTGGCACTGACTGATCAGCTTTTCCCCTCACTAAACCGCTGCTTTCTGCTCAAACGTCTTTGGAGAAGTGAAAACATTCTTGTTTATTTTAACCAAAACCACATGTTGACTTCACCTTCACCCAGTTCAGGTCCAGGCTTGTCGGCCCCCAGTCGTCCCCTAAGTTATCACAACATCTTTATGTGACACTTTTATGTCTTTTTCTTCATGTCATTGTATTTTCTCTTTTACTATCACATTGTCTTACCATGTTTTTGTTTAACCTTTCCCTTCAACCAGCAGCCAGCTGGGACAGGCGTGTTGTTTAGGAGCAGGTTCCCACATAAAATGATGTTTTTACTGTTAATGACACATGAAGGAGGTGATTCCCACAAATACTATAACTAGGAAAGATGCTGCAGCTGGACCTCACACTCTGAAATGATCTCTTTATCCCAGGATTGTCTTGGAGTAAATGAAACTGATGCCAGTGAGAAAGTAAGGGAAAGAGGGTAGTAATACTGAGATAAATTGTTTTTTGGGGAGCCTTGTGGGTCCAGAGTAAGATCCTTGTAGAGGCTCTGAGCTCTGGGCTTCACATAAAAGTCCCAGTTGCCATCAGTATTCAATGAAGTTTTGTTCAAAAGAGAACTGAAAGAAAAAGTAGCTTAACTTCAGTTTCTGCTCTGATTTTCCTTCAAATCTGAGATAAGAGTGTTTTAAAGTACAAAGTGTTGATGTGTTGCTTTTGTCTTGCCAAGAATATTTCCATGAAAGTGTGACACAAAAGCTGGAACATAGAGAGGCATGAAATACGATCCATGTATTATAACCTCTTATTATTTAAAATACTGTACATTTTGTGATGTTCATTCAAATACAGGTTTGTGTGTTTTTCTTTTCTTCAGGGGGCTGTTCATCACTATCCATGACCGTGGTCACATCGCTTCAATCCTCCAAAATTGGCCAGAAAAGGACATCAAGGTAAACTAATGTACTGTATTTATTTCTGAGCATTCATTTTTATTCTTTTTTAATTGTTATGTCGAGACAACAAGTTAATTTTTTCGCAATCCTTTTTTTTTTTTATATTCAAGTTTTTATTGAACTTTTCATAGGCTGGTACATGGCAAGAAATAGTATCTACGGTACACAAACAAAAGTTAACTCTTGTGAC
>JAVQJG010284178.1:0-14478 GCA_036024015.1 Craterocephalus amniculus | reverse complement strand
GAGATAAGAACACACTGAGTTAATTTGCCTCCTAATTGCGATGTGACTATTGCGCACAAAGACAATGTGATGACGATGGTGAAACGATATATTGTGCAGCCATATTCCCAATGTCAATAAAACATTAACCCTCGACACTCCGAGGGCTGCAGTGCAACAGGAACTGATCCAACAATCAATGTTGTCGTGCCAATCTTTGATAAGCACATTTTGAGATGAATGTCTGAGAGTTTCGTTCTATGTTAGACCGTGCACATCAGTCCACACAGCTGGATTGAGGAGCCGCCTGCTGTCATGCAGTCAGGTTAAACTGATCATTGTAATCTCTTTTTCATTGCTGTCCGCTTCAGTCTCCATTTGAGATCTTAAAATCTTGGTTAATGTGTGCTGCTGTAAAGAGAAAATGGGCTCTGTCCTTTTTTTGCCCCAAAGATAATCTATGTACCAAGATGCTGCGATCCCATCAATGGTAATTGGAGGCAGAGCCAATAAATGTCTTTAGCTAGTGCCAACTCATTTAACTTAGGACTGAATGTTGATTAAATACTTTATGTTAGTGGATGTTAATGTTTTTATAACAAGTGTAGGAATTACTTCTTTCAAAGTCACACATCAATAAGCACGAGAAGTAATAAGAGGTTCAAGGTCTGCCTGAGGATGTACGTACAGAAATCAGGGATTGAACTCCCAACTTGTGGATCAGTGGACTTATTTCCAAAATGCCTCAGACTCATTTAAACTCTAATTAGCAAACATTTAAGCTTGGACTTGTGTTAAGAGTGCAGGAAAAGTTTTGTTCTGATGACTCCATGAAGGTCATCTTTGTAATGATGTAGCACAGTTCAACAGCACATCATGTTTGGATGTGACTTTCCTAGCACTCCTCCAAGCACTTCCTTCAGAAAGTTTTCTTCCAGCCATGAACTTCACCTCCACCTTTTCTTTGATTAGATTATGAACTGAGGAAATGGATGGTTGGAAATGCATTCCTATCTCCTTATGGCTTCCTCCTGCTTTGTGGGCATCATTTACTTTAATTTTATGCAGCTGTTTAAATCGTTTGCAAATTCTGATTATTAGGAAAAAGTGTAAGGAATCAGGGAATTTAAAAAAGGCTTTGAAATAACAGTGAACAAACCAAAGTCTAAAAAATGTTAAATGAGAGCTTTGCTTTTTCTGTTTTACACAATAGTTTTATACACCTGTAGCAAACTGTTAGATGTCACTACATTTCCTTCTATTTCTAGAAACAATCCTTCAGAGAATTAAATCTTTTCACGACTTGATGCCTCTTGTTTTTCTTTTATGAACTTCTCAACACCAGAATTTAATTTCAGGAAAGTATGCACTCTGCATCTTAATTGGTTCTTCTGTGTGATTTAAGCTGACACAACAGTTGCTTTATCACATAAAAATTTCCACGTGCAGCTTAAGGATCCACATGTGATTGACTGAACAGTTTGACTCTGGTCTTATGTTTTTTAAAAAAAGACAAAAATGTGTTTATATTTACCTGAGCACCCGCACCTGAGCCCACATCATCCTCAAACACCACCCCGTGCAGCTTCTCCGATGCCATGGTATCACAGAGGTGTGTCAGCAGGTCTCGGGGGTTGGTATCGTTGACCAGCACAGTCACCGGGCTGACCACGACAGGCAAGTCAACAAAGTTCTCCCCACTGAGACGACCTCTGACCTCGTTCTGGTAGCTGGAGCCGCTGAACACCACCGCCACGTTGATGGAGGAGTGGATGAGGAGCGGCCGCGCCTGCAGCGGCATCGGGGAGCTGATGAGGATGAAGAGGAGAAGGAAGAAGATTGGGCTCCAGGAAGAAGGAGGAGGATGTCCCCTGTGAAATGCCATGTTGGCAGCCTACTGCCTGGAAAGGAGAGGAGGGGGAAATGAGAGCAAACAGAGCAGCTGTCACACACTCAAGTCGCTTTATTTTTATGTTTTTGACAAAACTCACAAGCCATAGAAACATATCAGTCCCTGATTTCTCTACACATGTCCGTCTTTCTTTCTGAATTTTTCGTTTATCGTGTTAGCTCTGGATTCAGACTCTTGTGTCATCATGAAAACAGTGTATGTGTGTCAGTCTGCATGTATTTAATCCTCTATAATCCAACCCTGGTGTCATGAGTGTAATCACCTCTGCATCTCTGCACATCTCTGATTCAGCACTTACACCGACACACACACACACACAACCAGGATGCCGCTCTGTCACCCAGATCCTCACTGGGATTTCATTACACTTCAGACAACTGGGATTTCACCAGCCTATCCCCCAGAAAATAGACTGCATGAAGTAGCAACAAATGTAAATGCCGTTGAAACAACAACAAGAGAACCAGATACCTTCCTAAATCTGTGTAACCCTATGAATGGCAGGTCAAAGATTGTTCCCAGTCTGGAAGCACATCTGAAAAAAAAGAGGAATGTATACGTATGTTCATTATGCATAAAGGCGTGCGGCCTGGCTCCTCAGTTACATCCTCAGCTGGGACAGATTTTCAGACAAACAAATTTAACAGGGCCACTATGCTAAACAGGTCCAGTAGTAAAATGCAATCAAGCTGCAATTTTGGTTCTTTTTTCCCCCTTTCAGAGATTATTTCCTCACTTTGTGGCTACTTCTTTCTTTTGAATATCAGTGTCTATTAATTAAAATATAACTACACAAATTTAAATTAACTTTTTGTTTATTTATGTTGAACCATAATTCAATGCATGTCCACATTTTTTATATTATATTCATATTTTGCAGTGGAATCTCCAGAAATAATGTGTGAAAAAAACAATAGTTAGGAGCAACAAGTCCCCCTCTAACCTGAGGTGGGAACTAATGTTTGTAGCTACCACTACAACTACAAAAGTATTACTATTTTGTTGTAGCGTAACAAATACGTAACAAAGTAATTCTTTTCCAGGCCATGTCCATCCTCATCTCCATTAAACCAAACACTAGCCTTCAAACGAGTTGATCTCATGCTTAGTAACAGTGGCTGAAAGGCGAGCTGACACCGCCTGCAGTAACTGTGATGTTTACCGTTTGCCACCCGGACCTTTTTTAGGGATGGACTCACGAACTCATGGACTCATGATTGGTCGGGCGGCATTCATGATTCTTAATTTTCTTGTCACAGTCTAAAACGTGTGTTGGCAGAATCATAAGCTGAGCAACATGCAAGTTGGTTCTGGGGCCCATGTGCCGCCAATTGAAGAGCCTTAGTGTACGGTTTACATTTCACTTGCCATCTCTTGTTTGCTGTTGGCTGCAGTTTGAGATTTGAGCAAAGGTCAATTATAAATTGCATAGACATTTACACAATTATTTATAAACGAATGCAGAAAAGAAAACAGGGAAAAGTTTAGTTGACTGTCACCAAGAAAGTTTTGTTGTAAATGTGCACTGACAAACCAGGAGTTCGTGTCGGCTTCCTAACAGCTTAAATAAGTTTTATAGCAATGTGTCATTCTTATATAATTGTCAAGTATCCTGTTTAAAGATAGTGTTGCTTGAAACAAAATAGATAAAACAAAGTAATTTTAAAAAGATCTTAAAGAACCTGCGATTAATCCAGAGTTAATTCAGGAAAATCATGTGATTAATCGTGACTAAAAATTCTAATCGACTGACTGCACTATTTTCAGCAGTATGGATTGTAAAATAGGTGTTTTTCTATTAATATTCTGTCTGTCAGATTTCCTAAACAGTTTAAAATATATGTCTCTAAAACAGTGCCACACAAAAGCTGAAATCAATAATGTATGCACACATTTAAAGAGCTAATATACTAAACAGCATAGTAGGAAAAAAGTACATTTATATGTTCAAAAAGCGAAAATATCTTTAAAACAAACTAAAGGGAATGAATCAAAGAATAGCATCTAAAATAAAATCCTTTCTTGAAATGCTATTACTGTAAAATTATTAGCTCTCATTATAAAGTGGGTCATTGCCATACTGAATATCTAATTTCTGATTTTTATTCACTGAACAACTCACAGACTTCACCATCTGCATATGGATTAAATACAGCATTTGCTGTTTGAAGATCCTCCCTTATTGGATCAATACCTTTGAACCTTTGATAAAGGCAGGTGGGCTTTCATACTTCAAATCCACATGCACGTATCTGCTTGATAAGATGGGATACATGTGTCGGCCTCTTCTGTGAGCATCAGAGACTCTCTGCTAATGAACAGCACCTCCCACCTTTCATTCAAAGCAACGCTGGTTAAAAGTGTGCCTGCCTGCTACACTCCTTATGCTCCAGGCAAATCGATCACTCATCTCGATAAGGTTTTAAGCTCTGGCTTTAGGTGCCCTTAACAATAAAGATACAGTTTTACCCACTGAAACAATGCATTCTTCTTATTACATGAAGCTGGATTTATGGATATGGAGCAACATTTTAAAAAAGGATGCATGTATAATTGTTTGTTTCCATTAACTGTTCATTGTATGCAGATTATATTCGGTTGACACCTATTCAAAAGGTTATATAAAGGTCACTGAGATTGGAGGTTCAGTGTAGTCTGCATTTGACATTTTGAACTTTCCTCTCCCACTGAGTCCATATGAGATTTACTGCAAGATAAACATAACCTAAATCTCCAGGTGTATATAATATAAAAAACCTTCCATGGAAAAGGTCTGTGAAAGTGAAAGCACTACAGCTGATTCAATGAATCCTCATCTGTCATCGTTTGTCAGCTGCATAGAACTCTTGTCAGTCAGTCAGCAAAAAAGCAAAAACAGCTTTTTTCACACGGTCTTTTATCAGCTTGTGGAACTTTATTGCAGGAAAACCAGAGCAAGGCTGACCTTGGTATTATCCTTCTGCTGGTATTTTTGCAAAACTATCTGGTTCACTCAGTGGAGGAAAATCTGGAAGCATGCTTGCTTTGTGTTGCACAAAAAGATTTGCATACACACTCAGCCGGGCCAGCGATACAACTGAGCAGCTTAGATACAAGAATTACTGCTAACAGTAAGATTTACTCAGAATATATTTATCCTTTTATTTATCCATTTTGGTTCACAAACATGTATTTGCATGAACTATTTTGCTGTTGGTTTTAAGGCATTTGGGTTTGCTAAGGTCATGTTGCACACTGTTCTTTGATGGGGCAAACGTGTATTAGAAAGAAATGTACTATAATCCTAACTTTATCATTTTGACTATTTATTTTATCAACTCGTTTAATTTATCTTATAATGGGTAATATGCAATAATTAGGATCAAATTTTCAGTGTGTAATCTTATGTATTTATGTTGTGCTTTTATTATTGTTTTAAATTACAACAACCTGCCAGGGGAAAAAAGATAACACATTTGCACAACAAAGTTTATTCAGTTCTTGTTCTTCCCATCATTATGGGGGTTGGAATAATGAAAAGTATTAGTCATGATCTATTGATGTCTAATTGGGTTATATTTATTTTGGGTAAGGAAAAGATGTTTGAACTATTGTTTTATGGAGGTTTTGATGATAAACTGAAGATGACTGCAGCGAGCAAGTCTTCAGTCACTGATGACAGGGGGTTGATGCCAGGTTAAGGATCAGGAGAGATGGAAGTCATCTACAGTAAAACACTAAACTGACATTCACTTGTCAAGTTATTCAAGGTAAATACTAGATGTTGTGAGACAGTTGTAGAGTACAGTATTTTTCATTTTTTTAAGATGCACATCATGATGAAATATTGCAAATTCTTACAATTTGACTGTTTTGTTCATAAAAGCTTCGATTATTCCACAATTCACCTATTAGTTGATCTATTTTAACTATATATTTATGATTTTTTTGTTCATTTATTGTCTTGAATTTAAAAAGAAAGAAAGTCGTGTTCTGATTCCATAACTTTTGCCAGAGGCTGAACTTCTTCCAAATGAATCACTATATTCTCTTATTAGCACCAGAAATTCCTGGGTAATGTTAAACATCAAATCTAGGTTTCGTCTCAGTTCACTCGTTTATGCATTGATGGAAAGTGACACTTGCTGCTGGACTTTAAGAAATCAACCATGAACCGTTATTTGTTAATGGAAATCCTTTCAAATTTTACTTTACTGTGTCTTCTCGGGTGATTAAAAACCACAATCTGTTGTAAATGTCAGAATTTTTCCTTTAATGTAAAGTTTTCAAAGTAGCTGCTTTTACAGACAGACATGGAAAAGCAGGAAAAGCAATTAGTTGTGAGAATGGGTGATATGTTTAAATGTGGTCATGGCAGGAGAATTATCCATTGCAAAATGTCAGTACCTATAACTCCTCAAATATGAAAGCAAATAAGAGTGGCTGAGGGGTAGAGTGGAAAGCGTTGGACATTTGTTCAAATGAAACAGCGGGTGAGAAAACAGACAAATGCTTACTGGGTGGATCATCTGACTAGAGATCAGGTCAAGTGTTCATTTCACAGTGTAATCTCTGGAAAATGCCAGCATAATGGGGCCACAGATAAGCGGTATGTGTGTGCAGTGGGGGTGATGGTGGGTAGGAAATAGCAGTCTGCTCCAGATTGCCAGCAATAGTAGAGTCCATAGCATGTGTGAAATTGACAAATAGCACACACCAGTCTGCTGCCTTCATTTTCATCTTTTTGAATAAATCCTATAGATAACAAGAATATTTCAGACAAGAAGAGGCCAAAGTAATGAAATTGGGAGACATACCAGGACACCACAAGATGCACATTTGCTTTCCCGAAGCCCTGCAGAGATTACACGCTTATTTTCGAACATGCAGTATATGAGCGAACAAGGTGCTTCACTCGCAGGTTTTCTATTATTATGGAGATTTCCAGATGGAGCGCAGCTCCTCCATGTGGGATGAACTCTCTCGTACCTGCGGTGGCAGCGACACGACTACTCAAATCCAAATTCACCCTACAGCGTGATGAGCACTAATTATACAGCTGCACTGATCAGGATCAGTAAAACTGGCGTGAAAGACAAAATATTGGTAGTTTCACTCTTCCTGCAGGTAACCACACAAAATTCTCTTTGTCTCTTTTTTATGATGCTAATTATTTCCACTCTGCTGAAGGAAAAAGAGAGATTTTTTTCTTTTTTTTTACATTAAACCACATCACAACTCATTCAGCTGCATTTGGGTTACCTAATCTTTCATTGGTCCTTCAGCCAATTAACATATTGCTCAATTTTATATCAGCAGAGATCAGAAGCAAAAATAAACCTCCATGTCTGATTCCTTGAATTTTACTAAATCAAACTGTCTTTCTACTGAAATGACCTGATTAACCCCTAATATCATATAAACTTTATGTTTAAGCAATGTGTAAAGCTTTGTCAGTATAAAATTGAGCACACTGTACATACAAACAAAAATAAAACCCATTCAGCTATTCAGCCGGCATATGATGGTGTCCCTAAGCTGAGTCCCCGGGGAGTGGACAGAAAATTAACAGACAGGATCTGGTTGATGGGATGAGCATCGTCACCAGAGACTTATCAACAAGCCTGTCAAAAAGCCTCATTTTTTCTACTGTATCTGCTTCGAGTGCATTAATTAGAGAGCTTGAATTAGTAAGCCCTTGTTACAGTAATATAGTAGACCGCTCATCAGCATACTGCAGGCATGAAGCTCAGACAGCTGCATGAAACATCAGGAATCTCTAGAGTCCATTTATGCAGAGTTGAGGTCCAAGTAATCCCTGTGTGAGCGTTAATTCTGCAGCTGTCCTGCTGGTGCTATTCTAAATGACCCTGAATATTCCCACCCGGCCCCGTGGCACCCTCCATCACACACCTGCAGCAAGAAAGACCACATTTCAGGGTGGAGGGGAAAGATGTAAGATGTGTCTTAATGCATCAACCTGTTTGATTTTAGGGGGATTTGGCTTTTGTTTTTGGCTATTTGGCTTTGGATAATGGGCATTTTAGTGATATATGTTAAAGAGATACTGTGTAACTTTTGGCCACTAGATGTCCTAGACCAGTTATTTCCCCCAAAATCAAACTTTTCACCCCAATATCAGCCTAGTGTGAGGATTAATGGATGATTTCTTGGGTCTGTGCAGTGTTTGACACACGTCAGCACTCAGAGGGGGCTGCCCTCTTCAGAAACCAGACATGCAGCTTGGCATGAGCGGTTCGTCTCTCATGGATCATGTGACATGCAGCGCTTTGCTTTTTAGCTATAAAACACAGTGGGCTGTGCTTCATGCTACGTTTTATTTGAAAGTTGGTCAAAGCTGAATAAAATATGAAGGTGAAGACGGTGTCTGAGGAGCTTAGAAAAAGAGAGACTGTTTGATTTTGCAACAATGTCATGTGGCCTGTGGGAAGTTACAGGTTTAGCCCCCCCTGGTGGCCAAAAGTTACAAATTATCCCTTTAATAAACATATATGACATTTGGGGGTCTTTTCTCTTTCTTTTTGTGCAGCAAAATCCCTTGTTGTCTGGTGATTGTAGCATTGTTTGTTGTGCGATGGGTTGCGTGACTTGTGTTGTTTACATTGTCTGCAACTAAGTCCAAAAATGTTTTGCAAAATGAACATTTTGTTGTACTACCTTTGATCATTCTTAGTGAAAAGTTGAATCTTTCCGGATGCGTCTTAACACGCTTGAGTATTTGTTTAAGCCACTTTATGAAGACAATAACTTTATTTTATACAATTTTACAGATGTAATTCTATACTTGAGCAGTTTCATGCCGTTGTAAAAGCAGTTGTGGCCACAGATCTGGAGTCTTGGAGAATTTGATTGCTATACATCAGAGAGGCAGAGGGCCAAGCCGATTTGGAAATCCTCTCACCTTGTCAGCGTCAGTCATCTTAGACGATACGTCTGGCCTGCAACGATTTCCTGTAAAGCTGTCAGGTCTTTAAGTGTGAGAGCAGAACTCCCCAGAGAGATGGGGCTGCAGTGCGAGCAGTGAAAATCATAATTATGATAAATTCATGTGGCACACGTTATGTGATATGTTTCATAATAGGCTCGGGGGTGATGCATGACACATTCATTCATTCATTCACTCATATTGTGAGTTTAATTTATATGTGGAAGGTTGAGTAGTGATGTTAACTGTATCTGAGCATGAGGCTGTGAGAGCTATATATCAGTTTGTCTTCATCAAGTCATCCACAGGGCTGGAAGAAGCATGAAAAGAGAAAAAACAGCGTAAGCTGTTGGGCAAATTGACACTGACGGAGCAGCTGCTCACGCTTCAGGATCAGTGGCGTGTAAACTGTCAAATATATAGTTAATTCAAATGATTTGATTACAACAAAGGGAAGTGCTTCATTGACCAGAATCCCATCAATTCACGGCTGAGTGAAATCAGGGTATTGTTCTTCACATCTAGTCCTGAATTAAGAAAGAAATGTTGTAAATGCTGACAAATGAGCTGCAAAACAGAGAAATCAGCTTCCTGCTACATGTGAGGGTGTAAAGATGTTCAAGGTGTTTGATTATCTTGCAACTAGACATCTTATAAACCAAAATTACAAGCAGAAACATGATATGTGTTACTCAGCATGGAGTAAAATTGATCATCAAATGATTGTTTATTTGTGCTTAAAAAAACTATCTTTGGAATTGTATCACATGCACACAGTAAACGGTGAGGTTAAAAACTCAAATCAAAATCCATCCAGTCATTACAATAAAAAACTTTTTTGATTATTTTGCATAAAAGGTAATAGGAAAAGCTATGTTTATCCTTCCCCCATTTAATATACCATGACAACTTGTTTATACAGTTTTCTACACATGTAGACGCAAAACTGTACAATACCTATTTGCTGTGACTCTAATATTTCCTCCATTTTAAGGTTAATTCCATTGCTCTCTGGTATGTACATCTTTCTGATGGTGCACTGCTGTGACGAAACACCAGGATTTGTCTATCAGCTTTGGCTCTGAGCGGGTAATGTAAAGTTGATTCATCCTTTTAATCCAAAAACAAACCTCGGTGCTCATTCCTTCATGCGACTTCTTTCAGATGGCCCAATGTTTTTCATCCATGACTCTAATGATAATTACGTGTACTGTGACTGACTCAAAATGATGCAAACACATCAAATCCATGTAAGATTTTTCCTTGTTTAAATTAATAACCATTTTTGCGAATAACTGTTCTCATTGCTGCCCCCGGTGGCAGGATGATGCATTACAATTCCATGAGGATTATTATCATATTCAGTTCTCAGTCGGCTTATACCAGGTTGTTCTTAGTTTGACCGAATACACTGTTTCATAAATGAATGTGTAAAGCAGGAGACTGGTTGCACTTCCATTAAATCATGATGATTTTATCCATATGGACCTTCTGCCTCCCACAAACATATATGTGTGGTAGTCAAATTTATCAGTATAAACCTTGAGGTGATGGAGCCAACAGAATTATAAACAGGCTTTTGTTCTTTTGAATTACATCAAGAAGCATGACTGATGTATTATTTGTTTTACCCCATTTTTGTTGACATTTATTTGTGCCCAGGTTCCTCTAACAAACTTAATTAAAGACAATAATAAAACTCCTGATATTTGACAGGAAATAAAATGAGAGTCAGCAGGGAAGTTTGGTACGGTGAGTCAATCGCTACGTCTGTGCTTTACTTTTATTCTAAGAAGGAAAGCTCACCAAATAACAAACTAAACATTGTAAATTTAGACAATTATAGTTTTTATCTAATTATCCTTTAAGCAACCTTTGTTGTCACTAGCAAAACAACGGAAGCAAGCCTCGAGACAGTGCGAGCAAAAGTGGATCGAACCATTGTAAAACAAAGGAGGGGAGGACTGAAAGTCTTCAAAGGTTATTTCGTTTTGCTCTGCAGCTGGCAGAAATACTTTCATTTAATAATGTGTTGTCTAAGATTTTAAAACTTGAAATGCTGAGGTAGATAGCGATCCTTTAGCCAGGAAAAGATGTGTCATGAGTCCTGTATCCCCAACGGATCACCACTTCTGTTCCAGGGAACATGTGAGTGCCTTTGAAAGTCTTTCCTGATAATTTGAGAGGAACTTTTTACTCTGACTGTTAAAATGTTTTCTAAACCTGAATGAGTACTTTTGTTTTCTTTTTTAGAACCTTTTCCTGAACCCAATTTTGCAAACCATGGATACATAAAGATAAACTACCTCCGTCTGAAGAATTTTTAATAAAACATTTACATTTTTTTGTAGGGACATCATTAGAATCTGTAGACTCTTCAGGTTTAGCTCGAACCTTTTTTATTCGGGAGGAGCTACTGGCATGCGTAAGGTGGCCGTTGTGGATGACGCTGCTGCAGGATGGATAGAAACTAGATCAGTTAGAAACTAGAGCTGCTACGTGTTACGGTACAAGTCAACAAGCATCACCGGATCCAAGCGTAAAAACCACCAAACCTGAAACATCCACCATCCAGAAATGAGTCACGCTGAATAATCTCACAGGTGCTGTGAAGCACACACACACACACACACACGCATACACAAACGAAACAAGCACCAAATCTCTGAGTGAGAAATGCTAATATGGTCTTTTACAGAGCCTCCTGTTCTATTGACAACTGGCTGCTCCGCTTCTGTCAGCAGCAGATGGAGCTTTCTCTCGAGGAAACTCGTCACTTATGAAAACTGAAAGTATGACTGCACTCACACTCCCCTTGAGCTTCTTACGCTGCTCCATCTAATGCTCCATATCTGTCCCTTAGACTCAAAGGCTTATTTAAACAGAGGATCAGATGAAATAACAGTTTGACACACTCACCTGTGCTTCCTGCTGTCATCCAACTTGAACTCCCTCTGCTCCATCATTGTCCTTTTTCCCTCTAAATGTCTTTTTACCTGCTTTTCACCTGCCTCACTCCCCTCGCAGCACCTGTAGGAGTCCGCATGTAGACCGAGAGCAGGAGTGTGTGTGTGTTATCAGCGCCCGTGTAATTGTGCCTGGATGTCTGTGCACTCCCCAGGAGGACTTCACAACGTGACAGCGAGTGTATGTGATCTTCCCGCTTTCTCCCAAATCTCTCCAACCGTCTGCTCGCTTTCCTCTTCCAGTCTCTTCTCTTTCCTCGTGTGTGTGTGTCACATTTGCAAGCGGTCATGGAGGTGAAGACGGAGCGTCAAAATGGGACAGGAAAGGAAAGGGGGGGGATGAGGGTGAAAGAAGACGATGTGTGTGAGCACCAGGGTGTGTGTGTGTGTTTAATGAGTCTGAGTAGTCCCACTTTGTTTAGCTCCTGTCTGTATCCTTCAAGCTCCTGCTGTTCGGATGAGAGGAGTGAAAGAGGCAGTGAAGGGAGAACAGAAAGAAAACCCTGGTAACACTTCAGCAGCAGTGACGGTGATACCTCACCGTCGCCTTTTCCCTTCTCCCCCTCTCCGCCTCCTCTTTCTCTTTTTCCCTCTCCCTGCTCAGGGTTAAGAGGTGCAACAGATCCATGGAAAGTTGAGGAAGAAAGGCTCTTATCCACACCCCGGCATCCCGGGAGGAAAAGTTAGTCCGTTCGATGGTGGTACTCCTCTCGGAGGGTTCCCCTGAGTGATGACGAGCCTCTTCAGGTCCTGTGTGATCAGAAAAGATGAGAGGAGGATGAGATTGGGGGTGAGAGAGATGATCCAGGTGTTGGTGGAGAAAACAGCGGGACAGATGGCAGGTCTGTGGGGTCAGACGGGCTGTGCATCCTGTTGCACTGATTTGCTTTTTTTTTCTTTTCCACCAGAGTTTCTCCCTGGCGGCTGTGCTGTCGCTCATCTGCCGCCGTCACACCAGTAATCCTGCTTCCCGTTCCCTCTGCAACTCCATCTTTCCTGCATCTCTCTCCCTGTCCTCTCACTCCATCACAGTAGGGTCTGCAAGTGAGTCCTGATGATAATGGTGCGAGGATTTAGCCTGCCTCCCTTCCTCTCCTCCCTCTCCCTCACTTCAGTGCAAACCCTCCTCCTCTCCCAGCCCACTTTTGCTCCTGTTTTTTTCTGTGTTATTCACCTACATCACATTAGTTTCTACTGGTTTCTTTTCCCTAAATTCACCTCACTGTATCACTGTGTTGCTTTTCATCTAATTTACTATCAACAGGTCCAAAATAAATGCCATTATAGTTTTGTTATTTCAGTCAGAACCCCAGAGACTCAACCATTTTATCAGTGTGAAAACAATTTTACAAAGTCAATGAGCCAGTGATCCGTCGCACCGCAGCAGCCTTTGGACAAACTGACAAAGTAAATATCACTATAGGCCAGGTAGCTCAGAAATACATGTAGAAATAAAGGGACTATACACCAGTTTGCAGATTTTTAGCTTTTATTGCAAAACTAATGCTAAGAATAGTCCCCCGTGTTACTTCAGCTCTCTTCTACGGACATTCTGACTGAAATCCTGCAGTCAAAAAAACAGTTTAAATCATGAGCACTGACCAGATATTTCATGTATTCAAACTGAATCAGGGCTCATCGCAAAATTTGCATAAGTCATAAAAGAATAAAGAAAACAATATTTACTAATGGACACCCAGCATAACAATTTAAGTTTTACATTTCAGTACAGTTCCTCATTCTCAAGCTCATTACCTTTGAAAATGACATTTTTAACCCTTTGATGCTCAACATATGAACACCCCTCTAATGCACAACATGGGTCAAAAATGACCCGCATTCATTTACATGGTTATTTCATGCTGGCTGAGTGCTTCTGCCTTTTTAAATCAGTTTATTTTATGATTAAATATTTCAAATATTCTTTAGATATCATGTTTTTGACTACCACAGATCATTATTTGCATTTTTTCTTTCATACTTTATGGACAAAATGAGTTTTTATATTACTAAATCACATTTACACACATGGATCAAGTGTGATTTAAACATTATACAATTCAATACAGTGATAATTAAATGTTTTAAGTCATTTCTTGAGCAGTGAGAGGGAAAAAACATTTTTGAATGTAACACCTGTAACATGTTTATTTGTCTTTCAAAACAGAAAATGACAGAAAATACAGCAATTTAGCAGAACTATATCTGTTGGACTGAGTCTGATTTTCCACTTCAGAGTGGAAAGAGTCCTTTGAGTCATCAGAGGGGTCTTCATATAGGGGAGCTGGATTTTAATACTATCTACAACTCCAGGTTGAGCTTGTGGTAAATATTCTTTATCATCATCAACTCATCGAAATTTCAGACTGAATCAAAGCAAATTGCTGGTTGATTCTCATCCCGTTCGTTAGGCAGCATTTGTAAGAACATCTCAGCTGTAAATCGGCAAACAGCCAAAAGAAAAAGAAGCAAAAATATTTTCAGGTGTACTTTACATCAAAGTACATACACAAATATTCAGTATTATTTCAGTAACTTGACCAAGATAAATCAGCTTAGCTACAAAGATAAATATAATGCTAGGTAGCTGAGCAATCTATTCAGCTAAGTAGTTAGCTAACGCATCTACTGTAGTTGGTGAAGCTAACCAACTTCTTCATTCAGCTGATGAGTTTTATGATGACAAAATTCAGGCC
>JAVQJG010284094.1:0-11164 GCA_036024015.1 Craterocephalus amniculus | reverse complement strand
CCCCCCCCCCCCCCCCCCCCCCCCCCCCCCCCCCGCATCCCAGTCGTCACATGTCCCTCATATTTCATGCGCTGCTACGAAACAGGCCTTTCATCACGTATTAAAATACCTGCTGTACTTTTAAAGAAGTGGAACCACTGGGAATATGCCCGAGTGAGTGGAGAGCCCATTGATTTGTAATGGCTGCTGACACATCGTGTCACATCATCTTTGTTAATTTCACTCATTCAGAGCCATTAAACAAACATGGCGTGCTGGGTTTTTTTAAATGATAGGCTAGCGTTGAATAAAAGTGAAGTGTGTCTTCATGTGAAACTGTCACTCTGTGTGATAACTTGCACACCTGATGAAAGAAGGTAAAGATGGAGGGGAAATTCATCTCTGCATCCTTCACAGCCAACTAAAGACAATTATAGCTGAGCACTTTAAAAGAAAACCCTCAGACACAGACTCTTAACTTCCTAATCTTCTGAAGATTTCACTTCCCTTAGCGCTAATGCTTGATGCCAACATGACAACACGTGTTGGAGGAAATTGACATTTTAATCTGCCTTGTCAGCCCTGTATACATATTTAGACTGCAGGTTTGCACATGTATTGAAGGACAATAATAACACTGCCAGTAAGCTGAGTGTTACGGGCGGTGTGATATGAGGGATGCATATGGGTGGGGGGGCCGGTGGATGGGCCGGTGGAGGGTGGAGGGGTGGAGGGGTGGAGGGGTGGTGTGCACGTTCTCCCGGCCATACAATTCCAGTAGGAGCTAGTGAGTGGGCTTGCTAGGTTGAGCCACGTTTCCAGGTCAGTGGCCTTGAGCATGCTTGGTTTCAGCTGCCTTGCCCATTCTTATTTGCAAAGGTGCCATAAGACGAGGTTGTGAGGGCCGTAAGTGGGGAGGAGGAAGTGGTGGAGAAGCTAACCGGGAGAGGACCATATGCATGTCCAGTGGAGCGCTTCCCTCAGGCTCTCTTTCTCTCTGCCTCCACATCCCTCACTCCACCACATTATGCTCTTCCTTACCAACGCTGGAAGTGCCAGATCATCAGACTTCCTCAAGCTGTCAGCCTTGTTTTTTGTTTTTTTTCCTCCAGAGCATCACAATGTCAGATCAGAGGAGGGAAAGGAAACGGAAAAAAACCCACACAAGTAACCCCTAAAAAACAAAAAACAGCTGGTGGAGCTGCGGAGTAATGAGCAGAAAAACCCATCTATAAATATCATGGCGGAGCAAAACGCCGGACATCAGGCTGCACTGTTCCCCTCACTATGGCTCATGTGAACTATCAGCATGATGTACGATGCCTTCCATCATTTCTAGCTGATGTTGAGGTAAAAAGAACATCTATATACCTTATATCCTGAAACTGACACTGTTGTGGTTTGATCTGGAGTATCGGAACCTTTCCAGTACGCTTTCCAGTGAACGGGCCCGTGTTCACAGCAGAACCAGTGTGGAAGCAGAAGTAAACAGACAGTTGAGTCTGGTTGAGTTACCAGGCTACATTATTACCAAAATAAACATAATATTCAGAAAACCGAGCAATTCTTCAGAGATGTTTGGGTTTCAATACAAGTTTACATAAAACACCTACCGAAATTTTAATGGGTTGTCAGGCAACATCAACAACAACGAAGCAACTTTCCGGTTTTACACAGAATGAATGGTTCCTGTGTTTGATCCACCTCCGTCTGTCTTGCCTTTATGGTCAATGGGCGGTTTTTCATCAACCTCCCATCTTCATATGTGGAAGACCCAGGAGTGAGAGGTGGTACTCGGCCAGCTCTTCTTCGGTGGTGGCAGTCATGGCACAGCAGTCTGGCGTTCAGGTGAATCCAGCCTTTAACCACTGATGACGTCATGGTTTGCAAAGAAGAACCTCTGTTGAGAACTAACTTTTCAGGTTCAGAACTGCATCTTTTCTCTCTGAATGTGCCAGCTAGTTTAATAATTGGCTTTGCGAAGCCCAGCCAGTGTGAACGGCTCCTACTTTGTGCCAAAATCTCTGGGAATGTGCCAGTAAAATGTGCTTAAACTTTGGTTACCCTGGACTTCTCAGCAACAGTCTGCTAAATCTCTGCACCTCTCCATTCATCCATTCATCTCCACTTAGTTGATAGAAAGACTTTATCTGGTTTAAGCTCTTTGTCTTTAAGGTTAGTAATCTTTCACTCAGCGGAATAACAAACAAGTTCTTGTTATTTCCTTTAGCGGACGATAACCTCCATGAATTATTTTAGAATAATGACTACCGGATGAGAGTGACAGTTGTAACTTGTTGCTCTTTCACCAGATAATGTGTCACGTCCCCTTTGTCCATTTCACAAAATTATTAAAGTGTGACAAAAAAGTTCAGAAATTGTGAAAATTGATCAGTTCTGTGGTCAAACCAGCTTCTTCCAGTTACAGCCACTGGTCAAAGTGAAGTCTTGTTCACCTTACTACAACTGCATCTATGCTTTTATAATGACACGGCTGTACGTTGGTTTGCACCAGTCGTCTCATCATCATCTTCATGTCAATGCTGCGGCTTGTCTCTTGACTGGTAGCAAAAGATGTGAACCTATTTTCCCCATTATGGGATCACCCCCCTGGTTGTCTGACCGTTTTAGAAGAGATTTTACTGTTTTATTGCAACTTTTTAAGGTTTTCTGGTTAATTGGGATGGCACCACTTGTGTGAACTTTTGCAGCTTTGTTTCCCTGTTGGAGTGCTCACCCAATCAGATGGTCCTTTCAGTTCAGGTCCGGTGGCTCTTTTGAACATTTTACAATAAGAACAGCTCAAACATCTGCTCCGTTTAGAACATATATGGTTTCAGATGTGTTAAATAAATAAATATGCAGTTGACTTAGAATCTGTGAAGGAAGAACCGTACCATAACACAAAGTAAATTAATGATCACACATTAACCAACTTAATGTTGTAGCTATTTACAAAGTGTATCATCAAAGGGACACCATCTAACTTTTGACCCAAATATCAGCCCAAAGTGAGTAATGATGGATGATTTCAAGGGTGAATATACAGTGTTTAATGCATGTCGGCGCTCCAAGGAGGCTGCACTCTTCAGAAACCAGACATTGTAAGTTTGCAGGAGTGGATCCGTCTCTCATATGGTCATGTGACCTGAAGCAGTTTGCTTTATGCTCCCCCCTCTATAAACACAGATGACTCTGCTTTGTGCTACTTTTTCCATCCTCTTAGATCTCAAGTTTTTCATGGCTGAACGAAGGAAGAGGTGAAAACTGTCTGATGAGACCAGAAAGAGAGAGACTGTTGAATTTAGGGGTGAAGATACAGGTTTAGGACCGCTAGTGGTCAAGAGTTACACAGTATCCCTTTAACTGATGAAAATGCAAAACAAAGTAAATAAAAAAGATGATTATAGCTTTCAATAATTACTTAAATGTGCAGTTAATTACTTAAAATGGCAAATATATACATGAGTATGCTCTTAATGATTTTGTGTTTAATTGATTTTATTGTAATTCCTATGTTTATGTTAAGCACTTTGAATTGTCTTGAACCTGAAAAGTGCTACATAAATAAACTTGCCTTGCCTTGCCTTGAATTCATAAGTGAATTAAGGGTGTTTTTAGGTCATTTAACTATGATGTAAAATTATTTCTCTCTTTGATGCATGATTTTATGTTTTCAAAGCTGCAGTAAATCATTAATGTATGCTTTCGTTGCAGGCTGAAGAAAGACAGCAACTCACTGCAAATCAATTCCAGTAAAATATTCATCCTACATATTGTATATTTATTAATTTAATCTATTTTCTCTATATTTATGTCTATCCTTAGACCACCGTTTGTCTAGGTGCCTCCTGATGATCCTCTTGGTTTCTCCAAATCTGCTATTTCTTGTATGGAAACATAAACACCTGGTTTGTCAGCAGCAAGGTGTCATATATGATACGTACAAAATATCAACTCATCGAACCACAGAAATAATGGACAGCTTCGAAGTTTATGGGAACTCTGCAGTACATGTGTGGTTAGAAAGGTTTGATGGATGAGGTTGACAGATAAAATCAATTCCTGATGCAGCTGAAAAAACAGGTATTTCAATATGAACTTATTGCCAATTTTTATGTGTTGATAATTGAATGTTGCAATTTATTAATTGAACTGTGGCACTTTTCTAACTCCATACTATCCATGTACTGTAATACTCAAACCTAAATATTCAGTTCTGGGAAATATTGGTATAAATCCACATTCCAGCAGACACAGACATAATTTTGATGATTTTGTAGCCCTGTGAGTGTGTTTATTGTATAAAAGCTGAATTTTGTGGAGCAACATGTCACATTTGGATGTGAGACCTCGTTCCTTGTGCACAGCAGTGCCAAAAGTGTAGTTTTTTTACAGCTTGCATTCACATCACAGTTTTTCACCCCAGAACTTTTCCAACCAAGTGTGTGAGGTGTGATCGGTGTGTACTGGTGCATTTGTAAAATGAACTCGAGGCACAGGTTCATGAACAGAGGTGTCTTCACAGACTTCTACATGGTCCATCAATACAGAGCCGAATGACTCCAATGATGCTCTAGAACTCGGAGAGAGAGACATTTAGCAGTAAATGTCTTGTATATGACCCTTCTGTTGATATTCCAGCATTACACAGTTTTAGTTTCAGCTGTGCACTTAGCTTTAGCACACAGGGCTAGTGCATCAAGTGCAACATGGTTCCGCATTGGTCAGATCTGGTTTTCAGTTATTTATTTATCTATTTGTTTTTTTTTTAGTTTTTCTCTAAGTTCAGTATAATTTGAAAATGGCTGCTTGCTTTTTTGTTGTTGTTACTCCCTCTTCAGGTTTTGCATGTATTGGGGAGTTTTTGCAGCAACATTGGGTTTTTACCCTCTGTGGCCCTGACTTTTCTTGTTTTATTACTGTTTTTGTTGGGTCTTTTTTATGATGCAAAATAAAAAATAAAAATGATTGACATTGTATTTCTGAAATGCATTTCTGGAACAATCTTTTTAGCTCAACAAACAGGCTGGAATTAACCCAAATCACTTACTAAGCTCTGTCTGACAGTCAGAAAGGTAATTTCTGATCTTAGATGTGCTAACAAGAACATCATGGCACGTGGTCAGAGCTGAGCTACTTCTGGTGTCCAGCATTTGTTTAATGATGAACAGTTGGAATAAATATACTAGCAAGAGAGATTTATTCTTCTTTTTCACTCATTTCCTCTTTTCAGCTTTGATTCGTAGCCAAAATAGTAACATAAATGGTTTTTCCAGATCAATGTAAAAATACACTGTGAGGCCATATGTAAAACAGGCCAGGCTTCTGTTTAACAAAGAAGCTAATTAAAAGATCTAGATTTTTTAGTCCAACGCTTCATAAATCTCTATAATATCATCTTCAAATCCCACAGTGGGGATTCAGTGTGTAATTTTATCAATGTTATGTAAGTTATCCAATTAATTTTGCCACAGCTTTTGCAATCTTTGTGTTGTGTTTTTCTTGTTTATCTGAGGAAGCAGCTTGTAAATGCATTGGGGGTTTTCTTCATAAAGGAGATGTTAGTGTGAGGCACACTCTTCCACTTTCACTGCTTCTATAGCTTCTGGTGTTGTAGGAAAACAGGCTGTGAAATTAACTCACTAACTGGCTAGACAAGAAGAAGAGGAGTTAAAAAAACAGGGCCAATGAATCAATATGGGCAATGAGGGAAGGCCAAATGTAATAAATAATACAATAACAAGCCTAACTAATGAGCTGTTGAGGTGGTGCAGTTCAAGGAATAGTCCCTTTGTATGAATCCCTGCTAATAATCCCGGGAAGCTGGCAGATGATGAAGTGTTGCCATAAGGCAACACCTGCGCAATTAAAGCAGCGGATTCTTTTGCACGTAACATTAATTTCAGCCCTTTATAAAGGCCCAATGAGCACACTAATAATCTGGACTACTTGACTCCACGTCGAGCTGAAACAGAGCATCTAATTAGGTAAAGGTAATTAATTAGAGATAAACGGAGCTAATCAGGACCCGTTAGAACTCCCACTTTCTTGGCATTAAGACACAGAACCTCCTGCTCTCTCATTGGCCACCCTGTCATGCACTCAGGGAACATGAAAAAGATATGTTTTTAATAGAGGCTCTGTGATCTCGCAGTGAAGTCGCCTGCACCCTGAAGATCAAGATTTCACTCTAATAGCTATCTAATGATCTTATTAGGATGTGAATTTCTTGGTAAATTATTGTTTTACGATAGCTACACATTGTCGAACAAGGCGCAATGTAGCCATTAATGTTTTGCTGACAAATAATCTATAGTTAGTTAACAATGAACATAAATCTAACAAGCAATTAAAAGAAAAGATTTATCTACTGTAGGTCTGGTTTAAATTATTTTCATTTATTTAAGCAATTTTATAAGCTAAATTGTCAATTTATCTATCAGATAATTGTTCTCATCTCATATACTAGCCGTACATGTTGACATAGGAGTTCTTTAACATATACAGAGGAAGAACTTTGAAAAAAAAAAAAACACACATATCTAAGTATAGCTGGTAACATTTCAAACCTAAAATGTGCCGACATGCGGCGGCTGAGATTACAATATCTAACAAGAAATCATATTAGAGATACACGAAGGTGATTTTGTTTTTTTTCCCCCAATATTTCCTGAGTGAACATTAAGCCCCAGACAGCAAACATCCAACTTCCTATCATGTTTGTTCTAATTTTCATATGAAAGCTAAGGGGAGGAGGGGGACCTGGATGCAAGCGCTGCTTCCATGTTACGCTGATGCAACGGCGGCATGAAGAGCCTGTGCTTCCACTCATGTACCTATCATGTCCAATTTTTTCCCAATAGATACTCCAGTCTGTGCATACGAGCAAATACTGTTTGAAAATGGAAATTTAATGGTTATTGTAATGAATGTTGACTTAGCGGATCAGAAACGCAGGAGGGGAGGAAGCGTGAGTGAACCTGAGAGGAGAGGTTTGTTTAGATGCTCGGGTGTCGTTGGGTTTCATGAGGAGGCATGATTTGGGGGGAAACATGATTATTTTTTTCCCCTCTGCTTTTTCCTAGTACACAGGGGAGTCGTCTGCTACAAGAAGGCAGGGCACTCCCCCGACACGCATCATTAGAAGGTTTTTTACAAGCGACAAGCAGGCTATTTGGCTGTCATTGGGATTGTTTGAAGAGAATATGTTTCTGCTCCGTACTCCAGGGAGCCCCACATCAGGAGAAAAAGTAGATCACCCTTGAGCACTTGACACTGCTGTTATGCATTTGTCAATATTAAGGCTAAGAGGTTGGGCCACCGTGTGTAAATTGGGAGTTTGGCTGCTTCAAATGTGAGTTGACCTTTAACCTGGAATGCCGTACATTGGCTAAGCTTGCTTCGGCTAATTGCTACAAACACGCTCGCTGGAACTATTCAATTATTCAGCTGCAGCAAAAATGCTTGGCAGCTCTAAATTAGCTTCCCACGTGCGCACATTTGGAAGACAAAATTAGCTTGTATATGTACTTATAGCTTCCTAGAAATAAAATTGAGCACATTCTTTGTAATTAGATTAATTTATGTAAGGTTTTCAGATGCCCTCTGTCTTACCATTAAAAAAAATGCTAGCATAAAATCCCCTCTGCAGTTGGTAAAAAGGGAGGCGGCATGTTGTGCAGACGGACTGTCATATTCTTAGCGTGGCCCATAATGCAACCATCACCGGTCCAAGGTGCAAGCGCTGAGCAGCGTTTACAATTGAAATGAGGCATGGACTCTGCATAGAGATCCTCATTATATTGTTTCCCTAAGGGCTGAGCCTCAGTTGGGGATATGGGAGACAAGTGCATCCTTGTGTCTGTGAAAAGCCAGAAACGAGTAGCAGTTTGGTTTCAACACCAATCTCCAAACGACTTCTGTAAAGCAGGGACGGTGGAGAGAGATTTGTGTCGGTATGTGCGACTCTGGTCCATTTGTCTGCTGCTCACCATGGGCGAATCAGACAAACATGGCACACAGGGTCACATCTGATTCCCTATTGGAGACAAGATGGTGAGAGGATGGCAGCAGCGCGTTGCAGCACTCCGACGTGTCCAAAAGCATCTGCATCAGCGGTGCTGATTGTGAGGCACCCGCTGGCGCTGTTTAGATAGTTTGACTACATCAAGCTCCCTTCCAGACGGCTCTTACTGGTGCGATTAGAGGAGGGTGAAGATGAAAGGTGTTCCGTGTATTTTTAAAATTGTTGATTTTCCTCGTAATGAAAGCTCAAGCAATTAAGCTCTGGCTCCAGGCTCTGCATGTCCTTGTGAACAAAATCTTAATTATTTTGTGTGTGTGTGTGCGTAAGAGAGAATGACTCTGCATGTGTGTGCATGTCTGCACACGCTTTGGATAGATTTTCAACCTTAATATTAGAGTTTTAAATACTTTTACTGACATTATCTGGTAATTATAACTGAGAAATCTGTTTGGTGCAAAACAGGAAATGTTAGATAAAGTTTAGAAAAAAGGGGAAAAAACAACAAAGAACAACAAAAGCTGCACCAATGTTCTAACCCTGTTTACTGAAATGAACTCGCTCGACAGCTAATGTTTCCTCTTGGATTGAGACATAAGCTAGCATTTTCTTTGTTTCATGATACAAAAGGTTTCACAGGATAGATGACAAGACGTCTCGTGTTTGTCGGCTTAACACGCACGCTGTGACGGGGGTGGAGCTAACCTGTAGGGGGAAATTGTCAAAAGGGCTAAATTTGCCAAGAGAGTAATTGTGCTGTTCCATGACATTCACTTCTGCTAAATGTAATCACTTTAAATAATGTCAGTGACATCTTGTGAAGTATTTGGTGGAAGAAAAAGGCACTATGTAGGGCAGGCATCTTGGTGTGTGATCCTGACTGTCTGTGTGTTATCTTCTCTTTCATTAGAGATGAACAGCCTCGGGTCGGATGGGGTGGCGGTGGTGGTGTGTGTGGGGGTGGGGGGTGGGCAGAGAAGTGGGCATGGGAGGGGGGTGGCTTCAGTGGAAATGGTAAATAGGATTATAAAGAGGGCTCCAGTGTTGCCTAGAAGACAAAAGTGACTGATGATTAGCTTAATATTTGTTGCAGAGCGCAACACTGGCTGAACATTGTGAACGTTTATTGCTAGTGCCAGGCACTTTCAGCAAGCATTTCATCACACCCAGCGCTGGCCCTGCGAAATCCCTTGTAATTTCACAAACAGTCAGCATGTTAGAGAGACGGAGAAGGAAAAAAAGGGAGAGAACATGTTATAGGCGGCTGCCTGATGTGCTTTCTGTACCTTCAGGCGCAGTGCTGGAAAATTCAGTGTGAACATTCGACACTTAAATGCTAAAATACGACTGATTTGGGATGATAATAGGCGCCCTAATAGAAGCTGATCCTTTGCAATGGCTCGGAGTCTTATTGCACACAGCTGTAATGCAATGTGAGTCGACAGTCAGGGAAAAAAAATCGAGAAAGGCACATATAAAGATAACACAACACATAATCCTCCTTGCTGGCTGAGAGGGAAACATGTCTTGTGGTGCTCTGCTATGTATCGGGGTCGGTCGGAGGTAGCGGCAGATTGGAGAGGGAGCAGGAGAAGGGGCAGGAGACGGTAAGTGGAGCTGGCAGAGTGAGGATCCAGGCGAGGGGGCTTGACGGTGTAAGAACGAAGCTGACCCCTCAGCCCTCCAAGATCCACAACTGGATGCAGGCGTTGGATGGGACAGGCCCGGAGTCAGAGACCTGCTCAAGGTTGACAAGAGCCGAGGTCAACCTTCAGTGAGCCCAACTGTAAACAAGCTGCGAGAAGTAACCTAAAGGGCTCGAATCAGGAGCGCTTCCATGCTAATTCTGCACTTATTGCCTTGCTGAATTGCCCTTACATATCTGAGGGCTGTCTCAAAGGAAAGGTCTGAATCCACTGCAACTGTGTGTGTTTCCACTACAGCTGCAGTCACAGAAATCATACTGTGAATAAACTTAGTTCCCTTCACTCCCAGGGATCTAAAAGGTTTGGTTAAAACCCCCAAAACAAGCCTCTGTCCATCTGCGTTCCTCAACAGCTCCTCTACAAAGAGAGTGAACATACTTCACTGGAAATATTGCTTTGTTATCATCAGTATTGTCATTTTAGTGCCAACTGTAGCAGCAGTATTTTTTTATAGCCGGTAGTACAAAGTACTTTTGCTTACACAAACAGATTTCTTTCTTTCCATATTTTTCTCTTTATCTACAAATTTATTTAAATACAGCCTTTATTAAATTCCTACACCGACTGTTTTTGCTTCCATATTTGTTTATGGTAGAGCTGGTTTTTGTTCCAAATTGCCCTTTTCAGTGTCAGAGAAGGATTATTAGAGACTAAAAATCTTACTGAGAGTAAAACTTAATGTGGTATTTCATTTTAACAGTCCGTTTCATGGACACGGCCAGCAATGCTTTCTTGTTACTGACATAAAAGTCCTATAAAAACAAACAAATAGAAGTGATGAGATATCTGTGATAACTGATGACCGAAATAATGTTGATGCATTTTGGCTAAACTGGTCACTTATACTGGTGTATAGGCTTGTGTGAAAGCTGTTAGAAGTTTAAAATGTTGCAGAGAAATTGGGGGAAAAAACTAAATTAAAAAAATTAAAAACTTAAATTAAAAACTCATCCTGCAGGTTCCAAGGTGCCTGACTCAAATGAATGAGCCACTGTGATTGGTTGTTGGATCTATTTGACTTGAATCAGGTGTGTTGAAAGAGGGATGGATGGAAAACCTGCAGGAATATGGCTCTCAAGGACCAGAGTTCCCCACCCCTGCACTATAGCCACATTTCTATGGACTTGAGACTCAACTTGGACTTTTATTTTAAATATTTCCTTTATGATTTTCTCTGTGTCTGGTCTCCTTTTAGGGATGGGCGATACTAAAAACAGAATCGCCGATTCTGTTGATAACTTTTATCGACAGAATTTCTAGGTGCAGCCGAGGTGTTGAGGGGATCCGGCTCGGCGGCCTCAGGATTGGGTCTCTGCTTTTTGCGGATGATGTTGTTCTGTTGGCTTCGTCGGGCCGTGGTCTCCAGCTCTCGCTGGAGCGATTCTCAGCCGAATGTGAAGCGGCCGGGATGGGAATCAGCACCTCCAAATCAGAGACCATGGTCCTCAGCCGG
>JAVQJG010284090.1:0-11779 GCA_036024015.1 Craterocephalus amniculus | reverse complement strand
AACACACTTGTTTGTGTCTGTTTTTAAAACATACAATTTTTTATATTTTATATATATATATATATATATATATATATATATATATATATATATTACAGATGCAACTATACCACTTTTTTCCAAACCGATACAATACCAATACTTGAATCTGAGTACTTGCCAATACTAAGTACTGATACCAATAAAAAATGAAATGAATTGGAAGACGGAATTTATTTTCTTCTCTGCTTTTTACAACTAACAAGGGTGAAATAAATAGAAAAATAAAATATTAATTCAAAGGACAACATAACTTAAATTTCAAGAGATAACAAACATTGCACATATCAAATTGGGATTGGTATCTGGTATCGGTATCGATGCAACCATTTATTATACGACTATCCACACATATATATATATATATATATATATAAATGCCTAATATAATAACTTAGGCATATTGTTAGAGACTCGATTGGATGTCATACTGTACATAAGGGTTAAATATTAAAACTACTGAATATGGTTTACTCTTGTCATTCATCATAAGTAATATCAAAGGGAACTTTTACAATAACCTTAACTTTACTGTAGGGCTGGGCGATATGACCTCAAATGAAAATCATGCTATATATAGCAGTTCATCTTCATAACGATACATGGACGATACCAGCAATATGGTATACATTTTTTTGGTGGCCATCAATGTAACTTCAAACTGATGTAGCCTATTTGTCCACTGTGTCGCTCTCAGTTCTGTACATACTGCGAATTGGAGTTTTTTTTAAATATATCTAATATTAATTAATTAGTACTGGCACCAAAAAGCACTGACTGGTCAACAACATTGTATCTTCATTTTCTTAAAATATCAAATTTATCGATATGGGCCAAAATTATATTGTTGTTAATCTCTGTATCGGTACATTTTTTATATAATCGCCCATTCCTACTTTACTAAATTACTGATGTCTTCTTTTTCCCATTGTAATCACACACTGACTACCAGCCCATGCTTACTCTGTTTTGACCTTCACCTTGAAGCATCAACTTAAGTGGAGGCTCAAGTCCACGGTACTCTCCCAGAAACATGACTTAAATGGTAGGAAATAAGAGAGGGTCACCCATAGTTTAAACCGATTGTTATTTGAACGACCGTGCGCACGCAGATAGGCACAATGGAGCCTGGCCATGACAAATGACTGGCCTTTTGCTTTTCCAGTCAGTCACTCTACAATACAGCATGCAACTGGACGGGGTCGCCTTCACTAGAGGAAAAATTAGCTGCAAGTATCCGTGTAACCTATTCAAAGCAGAGATGCAGTGTTTGCATTAGGCCTACATGAGAGACCCTGAGAGGAAGAGAGAAAATGGGAATATCAGGCAGCTTTGCTCTCTTCTAATCCTCATCTTGCTCTTACTGCCCTTCCCCATATAAAAACGCTTTTCCTCTCGTTATGCCTTCATTAATTCTTTATAGCAAGACTTTCCCTTTTCCAGCCATATGGCTGAAAGAGAGAGAGAGGGGAAAAGCTCGGCTCACGTGCAAAACGGAGAACATTTCAACATACGAGTAAATACCAGGACACGACAACAACAACTGGACGGACGAGGCAGTGGGTCTCACATGAGGTAAGACACGCAGTTTTTCACATGAGCAGAAAAGACAACCACACACACACATGCTCGCTCATTCCAGCAGCGTGCTGTGGTGTTTTGCAAGACCTTTCCTTCCTCTGCCCCATCTCTCCGTGCTCGACATATTCCATTAAACAGAGCCGAGATCTGCTTGAAAACCGACCCTTGTTTTCACAGCGTCTTGGGGGAGACGGGGGAGGAAAGGCCAGGGAGGGAACATGGCGAGACTAAACTTGAGCAAGACACACCGTGACTCCGAGTTTCGGAGAGGGCAAACAGAAATCTTGATCAACTTTAAGTTATTTACAGATGAAGGGCCCGCTGGTTAATTTCGCGGCCAACCGAGCCTTGAAAGCGGAACATGCAGCACTTACTACACCTTGACGTTATCTTCCATAAGACAAGACGACGTCAGCTTGTATTGAAGGCAGGACTCTCATCAAGGCCACATGCAGGCTTAACATTTAAAACACTTACCACAAGACTTGTGAGCTTTTATTTGAACTATTAAACTCTCGTGGGAAGAATAATAATTTTTAAAAAAACTGTAAATGAACATCCCAGTAGCCGCCCAGCTACATGTCGTCGCTGCCATGCAGCTGGGCCCAGCATGCAACACGCTGCATCTCACACTTTGCACGGCCAATTTGTGGGTGTCATAAATGTAAAAGGAGTCCCACATCAAGGGACAGTCACAAAGCGATGTGTTTTATGAGCCTCAGCTGAAGGAAACACCCCAGAGTGATGACAACAAGTGTTTGCCAAGCTACAACCACAAAGCTAATAAAGTTACGCTGGATAACGTCACAGAGGAGCACTCACAAGTGGTCTGAAAGACCTGCTAGTCTGCAATTTGAAAGCAGGCGGTGAGGAGACGGAGGACACACAGGGAGGTTAGCAACACACAGCAGAGGTGTGTCCACTTAAACCTGCACTGTGCATCTATAAACATCAAAGCTCCAAATTACGAAAGGGAAGCAAGGATTACAGGATTAAAAGTATCTCTGGTTTATGAAACGAATGTGCGCACTGGGCCGACTGCATTCCCTGGTTTTATAAAAACAGCTGAAATGAAGAATAACCCCAGGATTTTATCCTAGAAGACACAAAAACCAGGCTTCCCAGTTTTAAAAAACACATTGGACTGCAACGCACCATTTCCACATTTTTTAAATCAATGAATAATCGTGTACATTAATCGTGATTTCAATATCAATCAAAATAATTGTGATTATTATTTTTTCCATAATCCTCCAGCTTCAAACAAATGAGGTATAAACAACCCGTATGCTAAGCTAGGCTAATAAAATCCATCCCACTCACTAAGGGAAAACTAACAGCATTCTTTTAGCGTTGTGTGATGCTTCGCTGCAAAATAACAAGTTCACCAAAGAATCTGCTGAACAAAAGGAAGGAAACACAGCTCCAGAGCAAAAGAAAGAAAAAAAAGAGAGAGACTGATAAAATGACAGTCCCAGATGGAGAGAAACGGAGGAAGAGAAGAAAGAGAGCAGGTCATTAGTGTCAGTGATGTAGCTCGGTCATCCCGCCTGCATCCAGCAAGAAAAGGTCAGGCGGTGGAAATGAGACGGCCGCTGTTCGACCACGCTTCATTTAGACAATGACCTATAACACTCTGATAATACTCGCCTTAAATCACTTCGCGTGGCCGGTTGTCGGCCGTGTCGGTGTGTGCGCCGCTTCGTGGGAATGTGTGGTCATCTGGCTTGCTAATGGGGGGAAATACTGACACAGGCTGATATGTGTGACAGGAGAGTTTCCATTGAAAGAGCGCTGCCCTGCTCCTGCTCTGGATCTCTGTGGTTATTAAACTGAATCAGCTCATGCATTCGATGTCTAGCAGGGTTATGTGGCAGAAAAGTGCAGTGTCCTTGTTTCCAAGGATTCAAAATGTCTTTTCATGGCATGCAAGAAATGCATGTCATGATGTTTTAAAGTTGGAACAGCCTGGTACAGGCTTTTTAAAAAGTTTCTTAACATTTAAGATTCATAACATGCACCTGATCTAAAATTATTTGCCAAAAGTTTATAAAATCTCAGAGAGGTTTTTTGTGAATGTGTTAAGGAGGGTAGGGTTGGGTTGGGAAACTGATGTCCTAAACGTCTTTGCACCAATTAGGGTTCAGTGTGTTTGATTCTCCTGTGGCCAAGGCTTTAAGAAAAAATAGTTAAGGTCCATTTACTCTTCCTTTCCTACGAAAATGGGGATGTTGCTTTATAACTTTCCCATGTGTCTAATGTTGTTATGGTCGACCTCCACTAGGGGGCAGTGCTGTGTTCATAGTTAACTCTGCAATCCTATGTCCATTTGGATGTTTTTGCCGGTGCTAATGCGCCGCTATGAAGTTATTTTTAACCACCCAATATGCCCTGAACATTGGGAGAGTTTTATTTCACAAGCTTCCACAGTTTTTGTCCTCGTTTTTATTCTTTGACAGTTTTTTCCTTCCTGTTCTTCCTCTTCTTCTCTGACATGTGTCTGCTCAACACTGCCACTGTGGTCCCTGGTGGTATTACTCCTTTTACTGTGTCCAGTAATGGATATGCCATTATGCATGGGTCGAGCATAATTGGGCCATAATACCTTTATTCCTTCAGCTTCAAAAACTTAAATTCACTTACTAGTATATTTGAAGCAACAGAGAAAGATCTAAGGAGTTTTGTAATAATCTGAGGTTGGTCTAAACTACAGTTTAAGACTTTTTTTTGCTGGAAATCTTTCAGGTGTAACATTTACTTCCTTTATCTGAAAAAGGGCTTTACTTTAAATCACCCGTAATCCTGACTGAAATGTTGTAAAACACAAACCACAATCTTATCTTGAACAGATGTTTGGCTGCATAAATATTTTATGCTACACCAATAACTCATTCATTCATTTAATTCATTCATTTTCTGTACCGCTTAATCCAATTGGGTCGCGGGTGTGCTGGAGCCAATCCCAGCTATTTGCAGACGTGAGGCGGGGTACACCCTGACAGGTCGCCAACCTGTTGCAGGGCCACATATAGAGGGACAGAGATATGACAGAGGGATAGAGATAGACCAATAACTGTCTTGCCTAAACTTAACCAAGTAGGATTAGTACAACGAGGATTTATGAAGCAGTTTTTGTTTTCAGAAACCCAGCTTGGTCATTTTCACACCTAAACCTAACCAATGAACGTTGTTGCCTAAATCATCGCTTCGGAGCACGAAATACTCATCAAACACTGTATATTGACCCCAGAAATCATCCATCATTACTCACATTAGGCTGATGTTTGGGCCAGAAGTTACACAGTATCCCTTTAACCATCTAATTGTACTGCGTAAAGCTCACCAAGTAATTTAGTTTCCTAAACCTAAGCTAGTAAACCCCCTGCCTAAACCAAAGTAGATTCACTGAATTTTGCTTTAACACCATGACATGGCTCTGGAGTGAAATTATCATCTCACATTACATAAAACGAGACGACAAAAGCCTGTGCAATTAATCTGCTGTATAAATTAATGGTAATAGTCACTGAAAGCACTCATACCTCATAGAGGTAAAAAGTGCTCTTGAGTCAGTGTTCTTTAACTAAAAAACATCTAATTTTACTAACACAATCAGGCTTTACTGCTCATGTTGGCTTAACGCTTCATCTCTAATTAACCTGTTTTTTTTTAACCCACCTTGATGAATTA
Source organism: Craterocephalus amniculus (assembly GCA_036024015.1). Classification (NCBI taxonomy): domain Eukaryota; kingdom Metazoa; phylum Chordata; class Actinopteri; order Atheriniformes; family Atherinidae; genus Craterocephalus; species Craterocephalus amniculus. The sequence goes on along the minus strand of JAVQJG010284090.1, from coordinate 6,469 downwards.
GACTTTAAAGTGCACTAATTCAGCCAGCATGGCCTTAGTCATGTACTCACTACGCTGCTTTGAGTATTTTTTTTTATTTACTAATGATTTCAATCAATGTTAAGTAGCTGTCATTGACATTTCCAGCAGAGACCCCCACTATTTCCCTAGCAGCAGTTACTCAGCAACTGCTTTGACTTATTTCTGTGATGACAAAATTGTTTTTGTTTCAGAGTGAGATCATCTAATAAGTCATTTCTCTCTCCTTGACCCGTTCCGCGGAGAGTCCAGATCTTTCATTTTTATGTTGGCCGTCCTCTTAGGTGTAATTTTCCCGGGTCCGGCACACACCTCGGCCTCAGCAGGAACGGGCCGCTTTGCGTCTGAAAATACCCAAAAATAACAAGACGGAGGCATTTTTTGTGGAGCTATAAACCAGGAACCCAAACGTTTTTAGGACACCGGCATCCATCCTTCTGTCCTGCTCAATCTGTAATGAAACCCAGCATCTCTGCAATGTGTACCCTATATTTTTTGTAAGCATTTTTTTTTTTTTTACCCACCCTCCTTCCCCTGTTTGCAGTGCCGGAATGCGCCAGCTGCATTAAGTGGGCCATTTATACGATGGGGGCAATTCATCTTACAAAGCCGTCTTATTAGACTGTCACTTACACAGTATGAACAGTGCCTTCAAAACACCCCAAGGGATTTATCTGCTATTTTACAGCGAGAGAAAGAAAACAGCGGCTAATTGGACTGAGTCATCTCGTCTTCTGCGGCACCGAAACAGCAGATGTAGAAAAACGAAAATTCGAGCCGCACTGGTAAGAGGACGTACGGTGCGGCTGTGTTTGAACTTGTGTCCGGAAACACAAACAAAAGGGGAAAAAAAGGGAAAGAAAAGGGGAAGGTATTGATGTTTGAATAGTCGCAGCATGCAGATAGATGGAGCGACAGACAGTGAGGGGAGAGGGAGATGGAGCAGCGGAGGAGGAGGAGTGATTGCCTGCCTGTGCTGCGTGGAAAGTAATCTCAGAGCAATCAAGAGGCGGGGGCGGCCGACAGCTCTGCGGTTTGCCTTCTGAAAACCGCAGGCAGCTTGAGAAAAATCATTAGGCACCGCTCCTGACCCCATAGGTCACTTTTATTGGACAACCACTGTTTTTCATATTAGATCCACACCGATGGAGAGAGACAGGCATGGAACCGGCAAACGGGAAGATCCAAGGTGCATCTGTGGATTGCAGGCCTCTGAGTTTTCGCGCAATCCCCGACCGAATCGATGATGTCGCGATCAGAGCTCGGCGGGAACCATCTGTTGCGACGCTCCTCGTTTCTGACACCGACGACGCTTCGAAATAACTTTTGCGTGCAGATATGAGCCGCCTCCAGGGAAAAGCCTGCGTCTAAAGGGCACACGGGGGGCCGAGTTGATGCCCTGCAGCGCCTCTTTAGTGCTGCCATTTCTGATCGACAGTGAGGCTTTTATCTCTCCCCTGGAGTCAGACTGAATAGAGCTGTTTTTCTTTTTTTTTTCTTTAAAAAGGGAGCGGGTGTTTCGCTCACCTTTAGTATTTTTTTTTTCTGATTGTAGGGGGGCAAGCATAGAGTGCAGAAAGCACTGCAGGGTGGGATTCAATCATAAACCATGGGCACAAGTAGATACAGAGACGGTGAGATTAACCTCTTCTTGACAAGAAATACACAAAATACAGGGGTATATCTTCACAAATATAAGAGTTATATGTTTAATAAAGCACGTGAAGTAACCACTGATGCGTTTTCCTGTGTCAGAAGAAATTCACTGGACACACTAAAGAACATGTACAACTGGAAATTTATCCAATTTATCCAAAGTAACTCAAATAACTGGAAAATGGAAAAAGTAATAATAAATAAAAATTAGCTAAATTGGAATTTAATGAATAGAGATATTTTTTTGCAATTTAATTGAGTTGAAAAAATAATTAAAAAAAAACAACCAAACAATACAGTAGTGGACCAATCAGAGCGTTTTGCTGATGAGCAGGGGGCCAGAATACCTGTGGACAGGTGTAGAAGTCTGATGGAGATTCCAGAAAACACCTGATTGCAGTGATAAAGGGATTATTCAACTAAATATTAGCTGATGAGTGAATTAAGATGGATTAATTTATCATATTTACTTGGTTTAAAAATATTTCTGTTGAATCACGATTGAAAACAATGTCATGATTTTCACAATTCTTTGATTTTCATTTTTGTCAGTTTCAGCTCATTTCAGTGACGGCTGATTTTTTGGGACTATCCTTTTGCTTGCTGTAATGCTGACAAGACAGGTAAAACAATGACCAAAAGAAAGAAGAAAAGTTTTAAAACTCTTTATGTTTGAAAATGTTTAAAAACTTTTTTGGGAAAAAAAAAGTTTTTTCATGCAAATAAATGAATTTAAAAAGTCATGGAACAAGAAATCGAATTTATAAGAATCAAACATTTGGCTCACCCCGAGTGATAAGGAACATAACTAGAGGAACTGAGACTTAATCCTGACATTGGAAAACTGATCTTAGGACTTAGTAAAGTAGCTGTAGAATGAGTGAAGTAGTCCAAGGAATTAAAAATGTAATAATTGCTGCTGCAGACCGGGACAGTTTCACTGCCATGGACTCATCCTGTCTCCTACTCAGGTCCCTCCATTTCCCTTCATGATCACAGATGGACACCTCCAGTGTGTTTCTCCTGCAAACTGGAGCATAAAACATCCAGTTTGCACAGCCAATCGCATGAAACCAGGCAGCAAACTAGGGTTTCGTCACAGGAAACCAGTAAAAACCTGTTCCGTGCCTTTTCATCTTGTCAATTTGATCAGTCAAATAAACAACAACTGACTTAAACTGCTGTAACTTCCACAGCAAAGACGGAGACATAGGCTGTTTCAGTTTAACTTTCTGCCCGGCAGCACCATTACTGCACATGACGTGTGCATAAATTACGAAAAAGGTTGCAAAATTCCAACAATTTGAACTTAACTTGTTTTATTTTGCATGAATATCTACTTCGGGTAAAAATAAAATCGTTACTTGTTTGGATGTGACCCATTTTCCCAAAAAATATCCCCAAATTCTGGCTTATTACCATAAATTCCCAATAACTCCAGTGTTCCCACTTCCTCTACTTAGGGGGGTGGGTGGGGGGGGGGGGTTCATGCAAAACTGGCTTTCTATGTGCATGGAATTGTGTTTTGGGTTGTTTTAACTCGAGAGAAGAGCAAAAACCCTCATAAACAAACAACCCTGCGGTTGTTTAGAGTCATTTAGAGAGTCTAAAACTTTTAAATGAAGCATTTTTTACAACCGGACTTTACTTCTGTTCTTATTTTCAGACTAGACTCTCCATTGGCAGAGAAAGAGTGTCATGCCGAAGCTAAAAATCAGCCGCTATCACTAACTAAAATGGCCTGTACTCATATGTACATATGCGCAATCAATGAGTCATACATTTTTATGGACTTATCAAGAAATAGGGAAAGCATTTTTCTTATAAAGATTAAAATAATATCAGGTATAGCTCCTTTAAGCTATCAAAGAACAGCTACAGATGGGGAGAAAAGTGCATAAAACTGTCCCTTTAACTTCTCATGTAAGTTTACCAGAAACTGTCCTCCCCTTCGCAGCGATAATTGCTCAGAGTTTGAATTGTGTTTTGTTTGGTTGGTCGAGTCTTTTACCCGAGTTCCTCCCTGCGCATCGGACAGCTTCTTTCTTAATCTTCTTTACTGCTCGTATCTTAAGCTCTCCTCCCGTCAGGAAGGGGTTAACCACTCAGCCACTAATAGACGTCAAAGAGTGTGTCTGGCTCTGAGGAACCGATCTGCCGAGGTGTTCCAGCTGATCTTAGGATGTTAAAGGGTAATAGGGGTTTGATCGCTTCCCTTTTAAAACCTAAATGACTCGTCCCTCTTATGTTAACCGTTCTATGGAGAAGCTTTAATAACCAAAAAGTCCGCCGGCTTTCAGAGGCAGCCCCCGGGTCACGGGCTTTTCATAGACTCTGCTAGTCTGGCAATTTTTCTCTTAAAGGTCTTCATATTGCAGACATTGTAATTAGTTCTTTGTAATTAGTGCAATTTATTGCTTTGTGTATCCCTCTGAGACGCACGTCCTCAAACACACAGGTCTTAATTTGCAATATTACGCGATGTGTAATTGGGAATTTCCCTCAGAGACTTAAGCGGAGTGGACGGAGGAGCCCGGTTGTGTGTCGAGGACGAGCAGGTGCAATGAAAAGACCCGGCGTACCTTTTATGTAATTAGACCTCAGTCTGCTTTATTGGAAAACAGCTAATCGGAAGCTCGTCAGCCGGACGGACAGTGATGGAACCTGAAGGCCTCGCGTGTGCTGTAATTTCACTCTCTGAGCAAGTCGGCTGAGATTAGCCAGCTTTTCCTGTAGCCTCCTGTAGGCAGGAGGAAATAAGAATCATAACGCCAAGCCCCATATAGAGTGAGTTATAGTCCCTTATTGGTGGAAGTCGTGATATTAAACAGCTCCGAACGGGCAGGTGACACTGCGGCACCAGCCAATTTCCCTAGATATGAAAAGGAAAAGATTGCAGGTGGGATTACCCTTTGTGTGATCAAAGGGGGGGCGGCCGACATTGCCGGGGACGCCGTCACCTCCCTTTCCCGCTGACTGTTTGCCTTTGAGCCGCCGCTTGTCCTCTTCTTCTACTTTCTGTTCGCTTTGAGGAGACTCATCTTGTTCGTCCTCTTTTACCCGGCTCGGCTCCGGCTCGCCGACGCTGCGCCGCCGGTCCGTCGTTGGGGGTTGAGGAGGCCTAGGAGGCTCCGATCCAGCTGAGAGAGAGGTTGGAAGAGGAAAAAAAAAGAAGAAGAAGAGGATCACTCGATTGGTCGAGTTGCACGGGGTAATCAGACTTTGAAGAGTTTTATCCCCTGGAGAGATATCCATCATCTGGAGAGTGTGACAAAATGACTGCTGACATGAAAGTAAAACTCAATATGGCTCATTAGTGATGTTATTACAGGAGCCATCATAAGTCTTCCTCTGACAAGTTCAGAGGAAGTGATTGTGTAAAACCAGCAGACATCAGCAGGGCTGCAGAGGATTGCTTAGCTTTTGTTTTTACAGGGATTGCATTGGCAGTGGACATACATAAATACCTTCAAGTGCACGATATGAGCGATCGTAGACGGCTGATTGCTGCACGCTGCCTGTGGATGCGTTTTTTTTATTCCCACTCAGCTGCAAAAAGAAGCAGCCGGAACACCTGGCGCCCTCCTCTTGGATCAAACAGTCAATATCATTTGCTGAGGAATGAATTGTGCTCGTGTCCCATTGTTTCGTTAATTGCTCACCTGCATCGTGTGCAATCAAAGCTAAACAAAGTAGCTGCGAGATTCCTGCATCTGTGCCGGGTTTCGGCAGCTTCATACCAATGCAGACGACCTAACTTTGCTCCTTAACCTTTTAAAATGGTCTGCAGTAACAGTTCTTCAGGCTTTCTGATGGTGTCTGAACCTCTTTTTTAGACAACTGCTTCTGTTTCATTCAGTTAAAACACAGTTTTTTTCAATTGTCAGGGGTTTTCTAAGACATTATGAATCATTCAAGAATAAAAACATCACTTATCTCAGACGACACGTACCAGACAACTTAAAGAACCCCATTGTAAACTGTATCTTTCATCACTTTGTTGTAGTCTGTCACATTGAAGAATCAATGGAAAATACCAAAGATAACACCGTTTGACAGAAGTGTAAATAGTTTTTTTCCCCCAACAAGGTGATTCTCAAAGAGACAGAAGCTGAAAACGTGGCATATCTCAGCACTGTGAGCCGTGTGTCCTTAAAATGTTGAGGAAACGGGAAAGGAGTGAGGTCTAAAAACTATCAAAGGCATCTGAAATTCAACAAAGACCTTAACCAGGACCTGATAGGAGCATCCGGACCTTCAGGTGATCATCTACAGTTGGCCAAGCCTCGTCAATGATGGCCTCCCTGGAAGCCTGGCTGGACTTTCCCTTAGAAACAGGGTGAGAACGTCGGCCATCCATAAGAGGCTCAAAGTAGCACCACTGGCTCGAGTTTGTGGTTAAAGATGCCTCTGTGGTGAGGCGTTTTAATAATCAATTAACAATTAATTGATTATCAATTAATAATTAATATTTCCATATTAAAGTTCAATAGTTATACCGAAACTCTTGTGGCAGTTAAATGGGATTCATTCAATGGTTTCACTAGAAAATACAACAGAAGCAAGCAATCCGAATTATACATAAGGGTGAATGTCATTATCACACCAACTCCCTTTTCTTACAGTCAAGATTACTTAAATTTACAGATTTAGACAAATTTCATACAGCACAAATAATGTTCAGAGCAAGAAATACTACATTGCCAGGTAATATACAGAAAATGTTTAAGGATAGAGAGGGCGGAAATAATTTAAGGGGTAACCTAAATCTAAAAATGTTGAATGTACGTATAAC
>JAVQJG010284067.1:0-17771 GCA_036024015.1 Craterocephalus amniculus | reverse complement strand
CACAAGCATAAATTCAAGGAGTAGGATACAGTTTGAACAGGTGAACTGCTGGTCATCGATAGATGTAGTTATGTCAAGTGCTAAGATCGGGCTAAGTGTCCCCCCCCCCATCTGCTTTTCAAATCTTTTGAGGTCTTGTATTGTTGTCGACAGGTGGGTCTCTGCAGTGTAAAAGCAGACAAAAATGAACAAGATCACTCAGATTGCCAACTGTATGCCAGCCGACATTGACATATCCAGCACACACCGAATTTAAAGGAATTTCTGAAAATATGCTTAAAGTGCTGCACTGAAGTTTGTGCCCCAAGGAGTTTGCTTTATTTCTGCATAATTATGATCCAATCGTGTGGAAAAGTACAAGAGCATGAACATAGATCTCAGCACCGATCAGAAAACGAGCCATTAATGCACATCAGACTACAAAAAATGCTCCCAAACCCACTTCTGACCAGTTTAGATTCCAGGAATCAGAGAAACTGTGTTCAAATGGAGGAAATTCAAGACCACCTTTATCTTCCCCCAGGAGTGTTCAACCAATAAAAATCACTGCAAGCTCAAGGAGGGAAACAGTCTGTAAGGTCACAAAGCAACTGTGAAGCAACTGAAAGGTCTGGTAAAAAAATATCCACTAAAGATCACATGAACATTTCAGATTTTGCATGATCAGAAGAATAATTTCATGCACTTCGATGTTTCTAACACACAGATACGTTGCTCTTCCCAAACCTGCATGAGACAAAAACTTCCACTTGTGCTGAAAATATATTTTTCAAAAACTCAAAACACTCCCCGTAAGCAAAGCCATGAGGTAAAAAAGAGAAAACTTTTCTTTTTTTCCTCCCTTTTTTAAAATCCCCAAACAGGAATTTCTCAGGATTTTATATTTCAGCATCACAATGGAAAGCAGTCCGTGAATATCCTGAGTATCCTCCATCATCTCCTCCCGCCATCAAACACCTTGCCTCTGATAGCATCCACCCTCTTCTCCTCTGTCCTTTTTCCACGAGCCTCCAGCGATGCTTCCTGGTGAGTACAGTTTATTCATCCAGTCTTATTAATCACACTTGCAGTCTCAAAGACTTCCCATCGCACACATTATGGGGAACAATGACCTCTTCAGCCTATATACTCCCACCTAAGCCTGACTTCCAAACATGAGTAGGTGTGTAAATGAAAGTGTTTGTCTGTATATGTGGAAGAAAAGCAGAATGAAACAGAAACATGGCTTCACAACTTTTGATTGATCAGCTTACATGTTATCACTTTTAACAGATCACATGTGGAAAGTGTGTTTAATGCAGCTGTGCAGAGTGGTGTTTGACTTCCTGAATAATGATTTGCTTGCATTGTTTCAGATGAGTGCTCATGCAAATGAATGCAAAAGAATAGAAGAGACCAAGAGGAGGAGGGGAGGAAAGAAAACCACAAAACAGAATAAAAGTGAGAATAAAAATGAAAACATGAACATGAAAACGCTGAAAGGACACAATTTCGCAGTGGTTATAAGAAACCAATAATTTGTGTTCAGCAGAGGAGCACAGATGTCTTTGGCAGCACAGAGAGGAAGGGACAAGACAAGGGATCCATCCCAATGAGATGGCAAGAAAAACCCCTTCAGCTGCATGTGGGTGTTGCAGAGAAGCAGAGAAATGAGTTAATGCATGAGGGAGGCAATATCTGCTTGTGAGTGTGATGGCTTAATTTGGTGAATGCATTTTCATCCCTCTTCTCAGACATAAACATTAATTATCCCTTTTTTAGTTAAAACTGAAAAGCGTTCACTGAATCTTACTGCAGAGCTTTAAGCTTTCTTTTAATTTGGGAAGGAGTTGCTTGATTTTTCCAAGTGAAATCCAGTCATGGGGATTAATAGCTTCATAATGTCACCCTCATTTGTTCAGAGCGCTTTCATGCAAGCTCCACAGAAACAGCCAAACCAAGACATTTCCAAAGGCAGGACACCCAATTTATGGAGGGAGGTTCAATCATTTATCACGTAAATATATTGAGAAGTGTGCATGGAAACTGCTGAGCATCATTCAGTCTTTGACTTACAATGAAATGAGTTTTGGGACTGAATGAGATGCATAACCTCTGATGTTTCACAAGGTCCTTCATGCAGCAGGTAGCTACACCGTGGATACTGAGATATTTCACAAAAGTAATTGATTTGTTGTCTACACAAATTAATAGTTGTACATCTAAAGTTGTGTGTAATAATATTACTTTATGGTTTATATGAAAATGTGTAAGCAGAAGATTTCCTCTTCCTTGGCTTCTCTGGAGTTCTCCAAACAGCACTTTGATTTAAACCAGCAGAAAACACAGTGAGGTAATTAAAAATCTGACCTTTTGTTAACAAACACTTAATGTATTTTCTTACTGTCTTTCTCAAAAGATCGATGCCTTCCTGAGCTGAAGGCAGGGAGCAGAATGGGCTGGCCAGAACTGGAGGGAAAGCCATTTTCAGGATTTTAGCATCTAAGAGCAGCCTACTTGGTTAAATCAAACAACAGTTCAATCCTTACATTTAAGATGCAATTTCTTATGTGAAACACATGGACTTTGGTGAACCAAATAAGACCCAAAACATTAAGATTTTATCAGCAGTATTCTCTTTCTACAAATTATATTTAGTTCTGGTTACCTATATAAAATAATGCAAACTTGTTGCCTTGAAAAGTTTAAGTTTTGTCTATTTGAATGAATTGTGGTCAGTTAACTAGAATATTTTGTGTTCGTAAAACTTGTTAAGATCAATTTCACATAAATGAGAAGCGATGCTTCAGGAAGTGTTTTATTTTAAGCTCATCTTACTTAAAATAATGAACTCAAAATGTAATTTGTTTAACAGAACATGAAGGGATGGAGCTTCTGCTCTGACTATTGTAGGACCCCGTACATCTCTATTACGGTGCAGTAACTGGCTTTAAACACAGGGATGAGCAGAGGGGGGAACAAGGTAATTATTAGCTGGTTTTACTTAGGTTTAGTATAAAGTGCTCGTTTCTGCAACTTAGTTTATCATTGTTTATCGTCAGTGCACACATGGATTTACTTTTCACTACACATTAGTATTAAGATCTTCAAACTGTTGAGTTTGTGATCAAACAGCTTTAATCTATTATTTACCTTCAAATAATATATAAAAGCACAAAGACTTTAAATGACTGGGTGAGACATATCCTATTCTCATTACTATAATTTTTATTCATATAACTTGAATATATGAAGTTAAAATGAAAAGCTTGTTTTCTACTAAAGTTATTAACAGCCACAACGCCATCTGTCTGGTCTGTGGAAAAATTGTGGAGGTTAATAAATCTAACTGGAAAACCAAGAACAGTCATTTTCATGTATCTATAAATGTAATTCAATGGAAGATGTGTAAAAACCAAACAGTTTACATGAAAAAAAGATGTTTTGAAAATAAAGGGTTATAAAAGGGATGAAAGCTAGTTTTTACAACCATACTTTGTTGTTTTTAATGTGAATAAGGACATTTTAACAGAGGGATATAGACACATTTTTGTAGAATGGTATTATAATGGTAATGGTATTACATACAAACATAATCTTCCATCCAATTTTTTTATACTGCTTTTTCCAGTTAATTGCTAACCAGCACATCACTGCAGCCATTATATATGTCATATATGTCATATTAGGGAAAGCTACAATATGTAATACCACAGACGGCCACCAGGTGCTGGCTCTACGTCTGCCAGGAATAATTGAAACATCAGCTTTTCTTATGAAATACTGATATGATATAGTTTATTATGGCATCATGATCATTCTCCTGTTTAACCCTTAAAACCCTGTCAGTCTGCTGGTGCTTCTGTGCGCTGTAGCCTACCTTGTCCTCAGTTTCTCAGGGATTCTGCGTGTAACCTTGTGGGGTAAATTCTGATCCGTAGCTTAGCCTTTACAGAGGTTTTCCAGGCATTTATATCCTACAGCTTTACAATCCAGCCACGTGGTGGCACGGTGGGTTTAAAATGAGCTTAGTTGACCTCTGAGTTTTTTCTACAAACTACTGTTAGTAATAACTTCTGTTTTCCTGTTCCGGTTGGCCTTTGTGGAACTATATTGATACATTCATTTTACATGTGTTTAACCTCATAATCTGACATCTGAGGGTGACTTGGAAACTTCCACATGCAGTATTATATGTATAAAAAATAGCACGGGGTCTTAAGGGTTAATCAGTCTGTTGTTGATAAACTCAAGCCTTTTCTCCACACATCCACACTGTTCTGCTACGGGATTTGTGGCCGACTTAGAACGACGGATCCATCCAACCATCTAGCATTTCATGGCATGTTGTCTGAAATCACTCACGACTCACTTTATGAAGAATACAGTGGGAGTTTAACAGTTGTAATGCTGTCTGAGTGTATAGTAAGAGTGCACACTCCACTATAGTGTTCTCAAAATATCCCACAACACCACGAGAGGTGGACTAAATCATGGGTCACTAACCCAGCAAATATCCACCATAATGCATTTTGCTTGAGGAAAAAGTAGACCTTAAGCAGCTCAAAACATTTCACATATCTTGGCAGTTTTCCAGTTTACACTGTAAAATATTTACATTTTTAACTGGTCTTTCCCATTTAAATAATAAATTGGTATGAATAATATGCATTGTAGGAGTTCTTGTATATATTTCTTTTTGTGGTATGATAATATGTTAAATCTGACATTATTCATGCAAACAGAACAGAGAAGCAGAAGCATCTGTGGGGAAAGTTAAAATATTCTTCGTATGTTAGGAAAACAAACATTATTGAACTGGCATGTTAAATTGTGCAACAGCAGTCATGTCCTTCATATTCCTGAAAACAAGCTTTTTGTGACTGTGATTAAAATAACGCCCCCGTCTATAACCTGAAATGCATCCTTATTACAGATATAAAGCTACAGCCTGGGTCCGTATATGAGGCTCGATCATCCCTGTGGAATATTTCATACTTTAATGCTGAGTGTACGGTTGGATAATAACTTTAGTGTAACCAGTCACACATCATCATGCAGAGTGCGGCGGCCTCGTTCAGGCTGATGGAGGAGCTCCAGCTACCAGCGTGCCATTAAATCCTCTCACATGCAGACAGACAAATGGGAAGCTGCTTTGTGTTTTGTTTGGTCTGGAGCGACTGGGACTCCTGGGAGGGGGCTAAATCACATCTAAAGCAACTGAATCAAGTAGTTTCCCCAGTCTGTGGGATTTTAATCCAAACTCTAATCTAGATTAGATCCACATCTGGCATTTCTGTGCAGGTTTCACAGCCTTCTTCCTCCCTCCTTTTAGAAAACTTAAGATGACTGAAACCAGTTTGAAGGGGAACTGATGAGGGTGGGGTTGATTTATCTAAGACCCAAGAATACAGAGATCCCTGTTTTTAAAGTACAGATTTGTGGAGAGACGAGGCTCCCCTCCAGCTCGGTGCGATTTTCCATATGAAAGCGAGTGAGTGATGTAATAAGGGGATTGTCACTGAATTCACAAAATACTTATCTGTATGTTTGGCCGCGACAGCTGTTTCTGTTTCTTCGTCTCAGAAAATTTCAGAGGCAGGCCTCTGATTGAGCATCCCCGGCGAGCCAAGGAGATTAGACCCTCATACCCAGAACAAACCGAAAACACTACAGCCCAGAAAATGGATTTCTTTCAGATTACTAGGAGAGCTTTTATTTGAAGCATTGCAAAGTACATTTCATGGTTGTTAGCGCTCACTCTCTTCGACTCACGCACTCTCTTCTAAAATAAATACTCCTTTTTTTCATCTTTATCCTTTCATTTCCTCACTGATTAGAAAAAAACTGAGATCTTTCTGTAATATCTTAGCATAGTTTGCTTGGAGTTTATAATAGAGAATGGAGAAACATCACTTTTGTTTTTATTTAGTCCAAGCCTTCTAATATACATAAGAAAAAGATGGATATAGAATATATATGGGTAGAAGTATCAGATTGTTTATATTTCTTCGCAGAACATGGCTTCAAGCTTCTCAAAAAAGAAACTAAGAGGTGCACTTCTTTGCATTCATGGCTGAAAAGTATAGTACATCATAAGAGACACATACTGTAGGCAACATATCAAAACGTAATGAGAGTTAAACTAAAAGTTGCACTCAGGCTCAAAGTATTTTCACAGTGGAAGGAAAAGCAACTTTGGATTTAATATTGCATGTTTATGGAAGCAGCCTATGACTAATATTGCTGCAGAGGCCTTCTGGTCCGACGGAGAGGACCGTCCAGTTTAAAGGGTTGTAAGTCCTTCTGTTTCTGTGCAGTCTGCGGTGCTTTCACTCAACACCCGGAGAGGAAAAGAAATGTTTTTGTGTCATCTCTACGTGGACAGTGAGGCCTTCAGTGCAACTTTACATTACATACGTTAAATCTTCATGGAAGTCAGAGCGAATGTTCAGAAAGCTGCAGCTGGAAGGCTGTGGTTATTATTTCCTGCAGCTTCGTCACCTTTTCCAAGCAGAGCCAGAGCGAGCGATTGATCCCTGTCCTTGTTTAGATGCAATCCCAGCCCAGATGGAGCCGAATCCTCCTTCCCTCCTTCCCCCGCCGCCTCCTGCTTCTCTCCTGCCGCGGCGGCTGCAGCAGCGGCACACTCCTCCTTAAACAGTCGGTCGTGTTCCATCTTCAGCTCCTGGTAGGAGCGAGAGAACATGTGGAAGATGGAGGTAGCAGGGAAGGCCATGATGAGGATCCCACTGAGGATGCTGCTGAGCGCAACCACTTGTCCCGGGATGGACCGCGGCACCATGTCGCCATAACCCACGGTGGTCATGGAGATGATGGCCCACCAGTATGAGGCGGGAATGCTGCTGAAGTCGTGGGTGCCCGTGAGCTCGCTCTCAGCGAGGTGGACCAGAGGGGAGAAAAGGGTGACGGCCACGCAGAGGAAAAGCAAGAGGAGGCCGAACTCCCGGGTGCTGCGCCTGACCGTCAGCCCCAGCGTCTGCAGGCCGAGGGAGTGGCGAGCCAGCCGCATCACGTAGAGAATCCTGAGCGCCCGGAGGATCCTCAGCACCAGACCCAGTTTGTCCAAGTAGCCCTTGCCTCCTCCAGGGCGCTCATGCTCCAAGTTAGGATCTTCCTCCGTCACCACCAGCGAGACGTAGTAGGGCAGGATGGCCATGGCGTCGATGATGTTGAGCGGCCCGCGGACAAAGTCCAGCTTGCTCCGAGCCTGGATGAAGCGCAGGATGAACTCCAGGGAGAACCAGGCCACACACACCGTCTCTATGATGAACATGTTGTAGCATTTGGAGGAACACTCGCCCTGAGGAGGGATGGGAAGGAATGGAGAGATGGAGGATGAGGGAAGCAGGTTTTGATAGAGAGGAAGACAGATGGAAAGAGAAACATGGGAAGATGAGGAGAAGACAAAAAAAACCTGAGGTCAGATAACCACCCGGGGTATCCATTAATAAATCAGGAGTTACAATCACTCAGTATGCTAAAGCTACTGCAACTGCACCCATAAATAATACTCTGAAACCAGCCATCAATTATTTCATTTAGCAGGTCTTTACAGATTAAAGCTGCGCTCGACGGGAGCTGTGACAAAACACAATTAGGCTTGCCCTCTAACTACAGTATCAGGGAAGAGCAAGGGAATAATAAAAGCTCTTTGTAGGATTACGGGGGGATTTGGAGAGCAGAACACTCCGGTGACCTCTCTGCTGAAGCTTCGTTGCATCACAGCTTTCCTGCAATATTTCTAGTCCCTTGTTTTTAAACCAGAGACAGAGCTTTGGCATTTTGTGTTGATTATTTGTTACATAATTGTTTTTATAGTCTTTTATTCCTTGTTTATTATAGAGAATTGGTTTTTTTATATAGGGGGCAGGTGCAAATAAAAATTTATTCTTCTTCCTGCTCCTTATCATGCATGGTTGTAGTGTTTAATTAAACACAATAATGTTAATGTTAATGAACAGGAATATGACTGTACACTACACGTGCGAAACAAATAAAAATGAAATGAAATGAAATTCCTCCTTGATATAAGCTTCTTATCACTAATTTTTATTTCTATCTAATCACTTTTAGTTGTATTGTAGGGAAGAGAATTAAAGCCCTGAAGAAAAAATCAAATAATCCAGTATTTTTTTTATCAGTGGTCCTTGTAAATAAAGTTGACTGCCTTATTTCAGAGTCGTATTACAGAGTCTGTAGAGTGAAAAGGCTTGACTGACATCCCAAACTCTTTATATTTTCATCTTTTTTTAACGTAAAAACTTTTTAAAGTATTTGTTGTAAGAAAAGTTGAGATTTTTTGTTCTTATCTGTCCATGATATCTGAGTAAAATGTTAGTGAATGGAAAATTCCTTGCTCTAGGCCTCATAAAATGCGGGAAACATGCTCTTACATCCATACTTTTGTTCAATGTGCAGGTTGTTAGTTGGAAAATATTGAGCATCTTTAAGAAAAACTGACCACACTGAATATTTCCACTGAGACAGTGTTAGCGTGCTTTCTCTCTCTCTCTGCCTCCTCTTTCCCCAACTTCTCCCCATTTCCTCAACACTTCTCATTCAACCCTCTGCATTTATCTTTCTGCGCTGTCTCATCTATTCCTTTTCTATCTCATCCTTCTTTTATCCCCCCGCCACCTTCTTCTTTCTCCTCCAGCCTCTATCTCCACCTTCTCATCACTCATTCTCTTTCCTCTTCCATCACCCTCTCCAGACCCCCCTCCCCTCTCATCCTTCATTCTCTCACACTACTCTCTTTCTGCATTAAATCCTTCATTAATTCAATGTTCATCTGAGTGAAACACATCTCCTTCCGGTTTGTCCATGCACAGGCATCTTTGACACAAGTGTCCCTATCTTTCTGCACTCGTTTATCACTTGTGTCCTCTCTGCCTTTTCCAGTGATCTTCATCCCACCGTGACTCCTAGCCGTTCAGTTCAATCCTGCAGAGTGATGCATGTCTGCATAATTTCCGGTTTTGTTCTGTGGTGCTTTGACTTTAGCACGTGTCTTTGTGCATTCTTTCATTTACTAATTATCATACCGGCACTTCTTCAGAAGACCTTGGTGTCATACTTGATAGGTTTGGGTTGTGATTTACATCTGCGTCTTACTAGAATGGCGTCATTTAACCAGGAGTCTGTCTTATTTGCATTTTTATTTTCAAAGGCTTTTTGGTTAGGTTTAGGCATAAAAACAGCTTGGTTAGGATAAAAAAAAGATTGCCATGGAAACAACTGCAAAGATCATCTGGCTATCATCTCAAGACCTCTATTAAAGACTTGTGTCTGACAACAAAGCATATGGGTTGGAATAGAGGAGGGATCACCAACTCTGGACCTCTCGGGCCATGTGTCCTGCAGGTTTAACATATTTTCGTGCTGCAACACACCCGATTTAAATGAAACGGTCATTAAGGTGGTTCATGCAGAACTGGACACCTGCGTTTGGGAAGCCATTTCATCTGATTCGGGTGTGTTGCAGCTAAAACACCAAACATACACCGGGTCACAAACATGTTACCGTGTTATGTTACGCTGGTATACGGACTCTAACAGTTTGTTAACCCCTGGTTTAAATGATCTACCCAAGAATGTGAGATCTTGTTACTTTTTTTAAAGAAACAGAATGTAAGAATTACTGACACCTAGTGGTCAAGTTAGAAATGGCAACAAGACAAAATCGGTCCACACAACTAATCGTGCATTTAAAGAGAATGAACCATTTCATCATCATCATCATCATCTCCCTTTATCTCTCCCCAATTCATTTAGGGTTTTCATGTTTGCTTTCATGAATGTGGATAATATAATTTATTATTTCATCTCTCCACACATCCATAGAAATAAAAGAATGCAATTTGCTGTGTTTGCTGCAGCCCGTTTAAATGTACTGAAATGTTTGGTTTGCCGTATTCAAGTTGATTTGCTGCTCGCAGGCACAGTTAGGCAGTTGTCGCAGTATAAAGTGGGACCATAATGGCTTCATCTAAACAGTCTGATGTCTCCAGAGAAAAGAAGGACTGACTGGGGGATAGTTGTTCCTTGAGCAGAGGACATTGAGAAAAGGAAAAGACAGATTTGATAGTTTATAGGTTCCTCTCCTGAGAAGCAGCACTTCAATACCTCACACCTTTACTGTATATTAACCTCTACACCTCACCTCCTCAATCTTACATTTTCTCATCTTTTTCCTCTCTGATGTCCGGCACTGCAGAGATTTGTGTCTGGCTGTCCTAGATTGATCTCAGAGATGCTCCCGCTCTGCAGTGTATATGTTAAGTCTGCCACACACACTTTTCACCCGTCATTTATTCCCCTTCTCGCTGCCTCCTCTCTCTCTCATGCTAACATTAGGACCATCAGCGTTTTGTGACACTACTCTCACCCACTGCAGAATAGGCCATTTATTACAGCAGTGAGCTCTCCACCTCTGGCTCTCTCTGTTTTGAAACACATGCAATTACACACACAATAGCTTCCCACAATAGCAACTATTTCCCTGACCTTATCTCCTCTGCATGACTCTCTGAGAAGCTAATGAAAGTGACAGCACATTTCATCTGCGACACTCTTCACCCCAGCTGCTGTGTCATACGGGCTTTTACATTAACACTGGTATTAACACATCTCAATGTCAAACCAAGACAAAGACCACAAAGTGGGAGAAAAGCATTGTAAAGGGCACAGTAAATGAGAAGATACTAACTGATGTTTCTTCCCTTAATTCATAAACTTCATTTAACATCAGCTTTAAAGCAAGAAAATACAGATCTGCCATCACTTGGTCAGGCTTTGGTTGACTAATAATATAAGATCTCTGTGCTCTTTAGTTTCACAAATGGTTAGAAAGGATTGACACACATTACAGAAGCTACCATGATTTTAACCGGCTGCAATTAAAAAAGACATGACCTTTTGTTTCAAGGAATAAAACAGAACTTCTAGTTACACAATAAGCGAAAGAAAACTCACCATGATAAACTCAGAATAACTTGTATGGCATCCGGTACAGTATAACAGGAAAGCCACAGGCATCACACATCTTATCTTATCTTATCTTATCTTATCTTATCTTATCTTACCTTATCTTATCCAATGTAACCTAAATGACTGGCTTTAAAATGCAAAGAACTTTGTTGATTTTAATCAACTAATAATTTCCCATCTGGACTGAGATAAAGAGAAAGTACTACCTGAAAAAAAACATCATAAGTAGTCAAGTTTTAGAATTTTTTTTTTTTTAAATTTTATTCAAAAGGAGTGGGTGGAACAGAGCATCTGAAATAGTTTTAACTGTAAAGTCTACAATTACGGTTCATTTTCTTTCTGCATATTTCTTTCATATTTATTTTTGCTTGTGTTATTCTAAAAGTGTCTTTATCTATTTACTGCTATAAATGGTTAAGACCGTAATTCTCTTTGTTAGTTGTTAAGTCGCCTGTGTTTGCCCCTGTCTTTGTTTGTTTTTTATATAAATATATTATTCAACTTTCAACCAAGGCAATTTACAAATGTTGAACAACATAAAAGCTGCAGATAGCATTGTAAGAAAAGCTGCTATAAGTACTCAGTCTTTTAAAAAGGACAGAATGTAAAGAGAAGGGAAATAAGCACTAAGTGTGAGTTGTATAATTCAAAGTGTTAAAGAGGTTTTCTTGGAAGATACGAGTCTCAAGCAGGAAGTTCTTTAATAGCTTTTGATACCTCATTGCACTGAGGAACAGTCCAGGCTGAGCTGGATGTATATATGACAGTACCATGCATCATCATAATCATCCAGTACTGTCGTCACATATATGACTTTCAATGACTGGATGTAAGTATAAGTGACGTGTGTTTGAGATTGACCGATGAAAAGTTCAATGACGAGTGAAGTGATGTAAGGTTTTCATGCAGAACACTGGCCTATTTCAAGGCTGGGTGGTACTCTGAGTCACGGGCAAAGAGGCATGACAGAGAGCCAGATGCATTGTGGTCCCATAAGAAAAAATGACGTGATTTATCAATGAGACAATATGCATGTAGATTTTCTGTTAAAATGTCGAATAGACTGATTTACTGGGATGTAAACTCCCGTCCAAGTCCTGAACTTCATGCTTAGACTCACCGGCTTATCGGTCTGGTCTGGTCATTTGATTTTATTCAAGAAATAAAACTTAATTGTAAATGACAGAATATACTTCAATATGCAATTAGAAAAAAATAAATCATTTATCATATTGTGGCCAAACTAAATTATCCCTACACAGACAAGCTGGTGGATTTTGTTTGCTCTTCCAGTGGTATTGAATTGATTGATTAATTTAATTTCTTACATTTCTTTGCGTCAAAAATAATCAGTGTCCATTATTTTACCAGCAAGATTTTCAGAAAATTGAAATGAATGTACAGATTTCTGCAAAATGGTTCCAACCTTTCCATTAAATAAGGAAAAACAACAACTGAAATGAGCTGAAACTGAAAAAAGTTAATAAATAAACAAATAATAAATAAAAATAAATGAATAAAATTTTAATAAATAAAAAACAATTTGCGGTTCTAGACAAATATTTCTAAAAAATAGGCAAAAAAACATGATAAATTAGATAAGATTAATTGGGTCACTTGCTGAACAAACTTTTGAGGCCATCAGGTGTTTTCTGCAACTCTCCATCAGACTTCTGCACCTGTCCAAAGGTAATCTGTCCCGCTGCTCATAGCAAAGGGCTCTCAATGCTCCAGGACCATATGGTTTGTTTTTCATTATTTTTTCCAAATCGGTTAAATTAAAGAACAATGTCTATTTAACAAAATTATATATTTTTTTAATTTTGATTTATTATGACTTTTTTAGTTATTTCAGTGACTGTTTATGATTTTGCTTTTTGTTTTATGGAGGGGGATGAATCATATTGCAGACATCTGTGACGCTTCATTTTGCCCTTTCTTTAAAAGCATGGATTAATCTTGCATATGCAATTGTCTAAAGTTTTCACTTTAGAGAGTACAATATTTCATTTAAATAATTGATAACAGTATATTTATCTACATGCTTTATATTAGCTGCTGCATCTTGCAGGTTTTTTTCCTGTTTGTTCTGCTGAGTGACCCATCACTGTCCAGTAAGACAGTCGCTGAATGCTGCAACTGCAGGGTGACTTTGTATAGCATGGGTTTGATGTGCAAATGAGTCCCTTCACTGACAGACAAGAAAAAGCTTGCAAATTTGAATTGCAAATATTTTGGGTCAGATAGAGATTGACATTCTCTGGCCTCAGTTGGTAATCAAAACAAATTCTTCCTGCACTGTGAATGTGAGAGTCATGAAGATGTGAGCTCTACTAACCGCTGCATTATTAGTACAGCACTGTTTTACAGTGTTATCATTCTTAGGAAGGCTTCCTGGTGCTGGGATCTGACATCTAATTTCACTCCACAGACTTTTCACTGCATGTCCCTGCCTGCAACCCTGCCTGACTCTTCATCTACCTCTCTTGATCTTTGTCTTCTATGATGATTTTGCAATCCTACTGGATCAAGAGGTTCAGGTAGAAGTGGGAACAAAAGAAAAGAAGAGATTCTGCCCATCAATGAGCTTTAGCTTGCATCAGACCTTGAACAAACTTTGCCCTGCTGAATATCTTTTTTCCCTTTGCTGCTGTACTGACCTTGCCCTCATCTGTAAAATGTAAAGCTCCAGAGAAGAACTGAATAGAGCAGAGATGGAAGGGACTTCATGGATGACCAAGAGAAAAACACAGGGGATGTGGTTGAACTCCACACTGGTGCCCTTATACTGCACAACAAATGCTGCATTCGCTCGTCATGGGTTATTAAAGCGCTCGTATCCGGCTGCACCTCCATCAGTCATTTTCCTGTTTTCTTCCAGCACTTGATCACAGAATGTATGCCTTTAAAGCAAAGTGCAGGTTGGTTATGTTCCCAAAAAATGGCAATAATTGTTGATACCTATTAGATATTAGGAGTTGGAGAATTTTTTTTTTTTTTGTTAAATCAAAGACTTTATCCAAAAAAAATATTTTTTCACTTTTTTTGTACCTTTTCTACTAGCAGCAGAAGGATGGTCTGGCTGCTGTGTTGTGTGTTCTCCTAATTTAACGCTTCATTTTCAGCTGGTTCAAATATATTAATCTTAAAAACGGACTCACATGTGATAAGCAGTTCTTTGGGGAGAAATATGGTTCCTGATTTAATTTCTTATGGGCTGGGGTTAGAATAGCAAACAAAAACATCTGAACTATCAAAGAATTACAATTCAAATCGAATCAGAGGGAAAGCATATCCCACAAACAGAGCAATGGTTGACCTGAACAGTTTTATCTCCATGCGCTGCTTGTACAATGGGTTATTCCCTGTCAAAGACCAAAAGCTTGTTCATGCACCCTAACAGAGAAAACTGAAAGAAGGAAGGTGGGTCAGATAAAACAGAGAAGAAAAAAGGGAGGAGTGGCTGAGCGGCATAGAGAGGTGAGGGAGTACAAGATAACCTGATGAGGAAAAGATGTGGTGACATCTGAGGCATGGGGATACCTTCAGAGTCCATACGTCTCTATTCTCCGACTGTCAGGATACTACACACACACACATGCACACACACTTGCATGCACACTGACCCTAAGAGAAATGCATAAATAAGCAATGAGCTTTTTGCTTTTCAGCCTGTTAGGCTCTCTCCTCCAGGACAGTTTTATCAAAAAATGTCTGTACTAAAAGACAATAAAACAGTGGAGGGCCACAAGAAACAGAAAGCATGCACGTGTTTCTGCCTGCTTGCTAATCACAGCCTTTTCTCTGCAGTGACTTGATGCATGACGTGTGCGACGTCGTGGTAGCACAAATAAATCAGATTCTCATGTGCTGAACACGTCATCCGGGAGTGATTGCATTTAAATAAGTGTTATTTGTCTCCAATAATAACAGCTGTTTTTCTCTTTCCATCGTGTTTCTGGCTTTTCAGCTTAACTTGTGTCCCACCTGTCTGACAGGTTCTGCACACCTGACCTTCATTGGCCTGTCAATCTGATGTTGAATCATATCTTATCTCTTCCTCTGTTCCTTTCCTTCTTCCTTTACCTCGTTTCCTCCGATAATGCCCTCTTAAATTTCTTTCATAAATAAGCCAATGTGTTTATATCCAGTTGCTGGAAAGCTACATAGCGCTGCTTTAATAAATGAACGCATTAAGAGAGTTGTTTGCATCTTGGTTTCTGTTATCCATCTCACTAAACTAATGTATGATCGAAAATTTTATAGAAATGTAAACTTTGCATTCAGATGTCACAAAAAAATTTGATTAATTTAACTGTGATATCAGTAGAAGTCTCACCGTTTAAGCTGCAGCCTTCGTGCATGACGCTTTGCTCAGATCTACTGTGGTTTAAGATCATATGGATTTAATTTTAAAAAAAGACGCAGCTCAACAAATCTGAACACTCCTTAAGACACATCACCTTCTGATACTAATACCATAGTAAGAACAACAACATGAAGAGGAACTCATTGATGCGTTTTTCCTCCACAACGTAATGCCATCAGAGGAAATGACTTTCTCTTTTATCCAGTATTTTCCGCTAAAGAGCTGTAATTCAACAAAGATACCAACTATTAGGTATTTCTTTGGAAAATATTTGCCAGGACTTGTGAAAGTAAAGAACAAAGTTAAAACAAAAATGTCAGTGCTTTGCATCAGAAGGAAAATAAGGGGGAAAAACACATTTTCACTGATTCAACAACAAATGTTGCATTTATCCACATCATCTAAGATGTTTATAATCATCACTTACTAATTCGTTTTAAACAGCAGAAAACAAGACATGAATGCATTAGTGTCTTATAAATGTCTGTATAGAAAATGATCCCTTTCTTTCATAATTTGTCAGAGATTCTTAACCAAAGTATGCCTGTTCTTTGCAAGCATACAGTGTCAGAGATAGAATCTACTCAGCTACGGTTCAGATGGTGCTGTTTTTCCCACTGCCTGCATGTCAAGGCCAGATGCACAGTTATGACTAACAGATATATCCATCACTTGCGGTTCACCAGCCAACTATCTGAAGGTAAATAATAAATGTAACCAAACCGGATTATAACTCAAAGGCTACTGTAAAACTTTTCATTTTCAGCTGATATTTTCTGCTCTGTTAGCAAAGTTTTGGCAGTAAAACCTTGAAATTTATGGACCTTCTTGATAACAAACTATTAGTTTTGGTCTGGTGGTTCTCATCAGGGGGACAAAATGGTGTTTCGTCTGCAGAGATTATGCGCATGGGGTGCTTGGTATTTCAGGCAGTGTATGCCATATC
Organism: Craterocephalus amniculus; assembly: GCA_036024015.1. Classification (NCBI taxonomy): domain Eukaryota; kingdom Metazoa; phylum Chordata; class Actinopteri; order Atheriniformes; family Atherinidae; genus Craterocephalus; species Craterocephalus amniculus. Next base: position 1,464 of record JAVQJG010284067.1, on the reverse strand, counting down.
CGTCAATTCAAAAATCAAAGTTAGAATCTAACTTGTTGTCCAAAACAACCTTATTTCTTGCAGATTGAATCAGTTCGCTCATTTTGCTGCTTGTCTATGATGTGCAATCCCATCCTGGCATTGATGGGATAAACACCTCACACCTTCCCTCAATAATCCCACTTGGCATCCTGCAGCATTTCAGATGAAGAGACTACAGCTCGTGAGCAGTCAGACCCTAACAGACATGGATCTGTTCTGCACTGATACCGTCAGAGAAGATGCATGCCTGCAGAAATAAGCTGAGATGAAGTGGAAGAAATGTTGCAGGACCAGTTTTATGCAGTGCTTTACAAGGACTTTAAAAACTATCATTTAGTTACATAAATACTGCAGACCCCTTTGAGGTTTGGTGGGAATAGATAAACAGTAAGATAAACATTATACAGTGTTTATCAGATTAGGTTAGTTTTTAAATAAAGCCTTTTGCAGCTACTCCTGTCTTTCCTCTTTGAGTCTGACAGTTTATGGATAGGTGGCTCTTTTTGAAAAATAGCCATTATAATGCATTTAGTTTTAACAATCATTATTTCCGCCATTTTTCCGCACATCACCAGAATCTCACTTATCTTCTTTAAATCTAAAACCACCAACTCCTTATATTTCTTGGTTCATTTTAACACCTCATTTTCACCCATCTGAGGCAGGTTAGTTTACAGTGACTCCTACTCACACTCCTGGAATGTTCTCTTCATGGGGGGTGATTTTATGTGGAAAAAGAAAAACCTTTTACAATATAATACATTTTCATTTTACTTTTAACTCCCACTGTTTAACTGCGCATAAGAAGTTCATTATTGATGAGGGTGCATGCAGACTGAATTATCTGAACTGTATTTGACAGTTTGTGACTCACATATAAGGTGTGTGAGTAAGTTATTATAAATTAAAATAACACTAAGCAATACTCAAAACATAAACAAATTTTTCCAGCTCAGACTGTCTGCTTTGTTGCTCTCAGCTGCAGGGAAAACTCATTAACACTGCCAAGTCCAGACAGTCAAAATGTTGGATACCAAATCACATCTCCCCCCCTCAGAGGCAGTAATTTAAAAAAAATGCCTTTGTTGATTCACATAATGGAATCCTGCACAGTTCAGAAGCAGTAGATGTGCAGGCATAACCAGAAATTCATCTGAGATTTTATCACAGCCATTACTTTCATCTTTTCCAAACCGATTCCCAGCAGAGCCGGACACTGCTGCAAAATGACAGATAAGAGAACAGACTTTGTCTTAGACCCAGGCAATGTCTCACTGACTGTGAAAAACTGCTAACAATCAACAAAACACATGCATTAAGTTAGTCTAGGTGCTTAGCAATTATGCAATTCAAATTATATCAATTTACAAGCGATTTATGTTTGTGTATTCCTACTATCCTGCAGAGAGTAATTAACTTATGCTTTAGCTGGTAATATGAGTT
>JAVQJG010284024.1:0-20096 GCA_036024015.1 Craterocephalus amniculus | reverse complement strand
CATGAAGTACACAGCAATCAAGGTGACAGTGAGGGGGTGGCAGCAAACACAGGTTCTCGGATAATGACAACGAGGACAAACGTGTGTACATGAGTGTTTGTGAGAAGGGTGGCAGTAGTGGTGGTGGTGGTGGTGGGGGGGGGGGGTTTCAGCATGCAGTGTCAACGGCCTCCAGGGTCAACACAGTTCTTGGAAAAAGTATAAATTTGATTCACTTCACCAGTAAACAAACGAACTCAGCTCAGCTGTTGCAATTAAATGAATAAAAGAGTTCAGGACTTTGACAGAAATGTGTTGTCGAATCTTAAGGCTGTGACTGAAAACATGTTAAGTTTTACAGCCATATTTCATCCAAATGGAGGAAAAATGATTGGGTAAAAAAACTTTAGCTGTATGGCTTCATGAAATCAGAATGTGACTATAAGGAGTGTGGTTTTGTAGCAACCTGATGTGCGTTAAATATTCATCCACAAGAGGGAGACTTTGGCCACTTTCAGCATCTTGGTTCAGTCATAATGGTGCAGCAGCTCAAGAACTTGCTAGGACTGTCTGGTTTCCACACACACACATCATCCTCTGTAAACAGGGAAGTGAACATACTGAGCCGGAACGCATGCCATCAAAAAAATTAATAAATTGAAAATCAGATGTCAGGACATCAAAGAAAGCCTCCCATACCGTCTGCAGATTGATTTTACTGGATGCAAAGTGGGATTAAAGGTTAGAAAGAGGGGTTAGCAGATGAGAGGTTGTTTAGAGGTCTTGTTTCCCTTTCTGAGAAGCCAGTTTCGCTTCCAGATGTCCGCAGACATTTGGAAAATGTTCATCTTAAACTGTGAGCCAGCCTACTGAAGCTTTAGCTAAATGAGGCGGATGATGTCCTCTTTTATCCGGGCCTCTCCAGGGAATGCACGGTTCCTCGCCATCCCTCTGAAGCAGACCGTGCATTTTGCTTTTCAAACCTGGACAAAATAGTTGCGTTTTTAATGGTTTCATTCCCAGCCAGAAGGCTGACCCATCATGCAGAAGGCTGAGTTGACCACACAAAGGAAAGAGCCAGTATTGTTGCAGGAAGAATCATTTATACACATAGAATTATTTCAGCCAATTAAAAGGACAGAGTGGAAGAACAGCTCAGACAAAGGTAAAGGCTTCAGATCTTCATCACAGCACTGATGCTTATGGGTGCACGATGTACAGCTCAGAAAAATGGCATGTTCTTGTCACACTGCTCTGCATTGTTGTTGTTCAACAGACCAGCTAAACCATTTGTGGCTCTTTTCTTTTCTCTTCGTTAAAATCGTTGCTTTGACTGGCCACGGCTTTCCATGTGGCGCTTGTGTGCTGATTAGCAGAAAAGCCCAGCATGTGCATCCAAAGCTGAGAGAAATCTGTTCCTCTCAGGTCACTTTATAACCACCTTCATGCGGTTCGGTAAATTGGAAATCCCAGGTGTTCTTCACTTATGTGTTAATTATCACAGGCGTATTCTCTTCTGCTGATATGACGTTTCTACCTAAGGGTGTCTATTTCCAACATGTTTTTAATTATGTATTTATTTGGGTTGTTCATAAGCATTAAAATGAATATGATTTTGAATCAAGAGATCCTGCGCAATAAGGAAATACTCTGCCGTGCGTGCAGCATGAGCTCCTCATCTCAGCTTCTCTGAACATCCGCCGCGACTTGCTGTGTGTTAATCCTGCATCCACAAGGGGGAGACTCTGACTAACAATCAGGACCCTGGCTCAGATGCAGGGCACACACGACCAGGAAGGTTTCCCAAAATGATGTCAGAGTAACATGTTGAAGTACTCAGAGCTTAACTTAGTGCTCTAACAAGGTGGTAAAAAAACTAAATTAGTCTCTGAACTACAAATTGGTCTGTAAATGTTCTGATTAAATGACAGCCTGTGTTCGAACAGCCCTCTTCATCATATAAGTTAATGAGACAGGCATTTTATATTCCAGTAAAAACCGACCACTGTTGTTAGATTCTACTTCAATAATTGAAGGAAATTACCTACATTCATTATGTATCAGTGCCATCAAGTTTTTAGATTTTCTCTTTCACTGGAAAGTTGTATATTCCTACCTTCAAAGGAAAAGTGCATAGAAGGAATTAAATCCTCCATTTAGTTGTCCATGTTGTACTTTATAATTCTGCCTAGTTGTTTTTTATGTACTAATCACATTTTCATATTCCAGAGAGGAAACCTTTTTGGTGACATTACAAGCATCATTTGAAAATCTTTGGCCTATTTTCAGCAAAAAATACCAGCGGTGAATAAATCTGTTTTGAACATCTAACTCTGCTCAATGGTGACGATGGATGGGATCAGAGCTTAAGCACTGTGTGGAATGCTGTCCAGGAATTGGATAGATGGTCTGCTCAGCTGCGGTCTCAGGAAATCTGTCCCAAAATCAGTTTCTCATTTTGTACTTTTGTTTTCCCCTTCTTATGGTGACACACAATGCAGTATGTTGGGTCATCTACTAAAAAATGTGAATTAATAACAAAAGGCATGGCCACACTAGATCTGTGGTCTAAAACTGTCACTATCGGAGCTGCTGACAAGCTGCAACTTTAACAAAGTATCCCAATAATCAAAAGGTATATCTATAGTAGTTTCATCCTGTTCAAGTGTTGCTCTGTTTGCTATATTTCTTTAAAGGAGACACAACTGGAAGCAGTGGCATACAAACGTGTGCACAGGATAGCAAGATATCAAAAATCCAAGTCAAGTAAAGACCTTTTAATATTATCCTAATTTTTATTTAACTCCAGGTCAAGCAGCATAACAGAGAATCAGATCTCAGTTTATCTAAATGTGGGAAAGTTTTTTTTTAAGTAAGTTAAACTTTTCTTTTTATGCCACAGAATAATAAGTCACTTTCTTGTATACAGTCGTAGAGGTGGTGATTAAACTGTGCTCTTCACACCATCCCAACTGTTTGAATTACACAAGAATTTCCACATTTACATGGATGAAGACGTCCAGAATCTGTGGCGGATTGGTCATTTATTTATTTCATGGTTTTGTTATGTTAATCTTGTTTTTGTTTTTACAAATCTTCCAGTTTTCTTTTCCATCTCCCTTTCCATATAGCATTTTTGATCATGCACGTACATGAAAATAAATTCATAAAATCACTCCTTCAGCTTGTTTCTACATCTGGGCCTGGAAATTGAATTTACACTCATTTATTCATTCATTTTAAAACTTTTTAATATTTGACAGAGCAGATTTTTGAGTCGGTAAAAATCATGATGTTTAGGTCATACAATCCTGCTTTTTTCTCCCCTGGTAAAGGCAATAAAAAAGGTAAAATTGTGTAAGGAGTACCTTTGTAGTTAGCTTAAATAAAATGATTACTGACAGATAATTAGTGAGTACCACAACTTTCAATTAAGTAATAAACAAAAAAATAAAACATGGAGTATATATATATATATATATGTTACTGTACCAAAGAAAGTAAAAAATAAGATAACTAAAAAAATGTTTTAGTGTCAGTTTGCGTTAAAAATAACACAGAATTCTTCATGAAAATTTAACATTTTAATGAAAACTAAAACAGTCAACACTGGAGTCTTTTTTTCTTTATTGACTATTACATTGTTTGGAATTTTAGGGTTATTATCATGCTTTAAAAAAAAAAACATTGTAATGTGACATTTGTTAAATTCAACACAGAGAAATTAAATAAAATCAGACTGCTCACTTAAAAATGTAAATGCCAACCTTTAAGACATTTGAAAAAGAAATGCTATTGCCTCATATTTTAGGGGCACAAGAGATGGAAAAAAAAGAGATCAAGAGGAGGAGCAGACGAAAACTAAAGAAAAAGAAACAAAACAAACAAAAAAAAGATGCATCATCGGGCATATTGATGCACAGAAGGAAAGCAAAAAAAAGATGATTTGCCCAAACAAATGATCTCTCACCACCCGCATCTGTAAAAATGCATCACCTTTGCTTATTTTGCTCTCCGAAACTGCCCCCCCTCAGGTGTCTCAGAAGAAACAAAAGCCCCCAAAATAAAAACATTTCTACAAGACGACAACGGTGTAAAAGGAGTGACGGTTTTTAAGTCGAGCACAAACACCAAGTCCAGCATTTCCCATTACAGATGACTGATAACTGGATAAAGGAAGCAGCACTTTCGGTATTTGTTTTACCTGTTTTTTTTTTTTATCCTTTTATTAAATTTATTTATTTTTCTAAAGATTTTTCCTTTCACACAGCATAACAATACGCTCAAAGCGACATTCGGCTGCTACAGAAGTGACTCCACTAAAAACGCCGGCAGGATGTCAGGAAGCTGGTTATGACATCATCAGCTACGCCCCTCGCCCTCCGTCTGTGCATTTGTCATTCAGTAGCTGAATATCTAAGTAGTGTACCTTTGGCGAAAGCAGATCCCAAGTTGTTGAACTGCACGTGAACACCTCTGCCCCCCTGACAGCATGGTCAACAAAATAGAAAATATATTAGGAGGAACTCTTGATGCTCATCACTCCATCACAGCTATCTGAAGAAATGTGTTAAAATAAATCGGTATAAAATCTGCTGGAAATATTTAAATCAAAAATATTAACATTGGTGCTATTTGGAGGAGGGGGGGGGGTCTACATTAGCCTTTAAATCAACAGCTATTATATCTAAAGCTCAAAAATGAGTCATTTTGATTTTCTTTATCATTTATTCATTTGTCTCATCCTACTTGTGCATCTATGGATAAATTAGGTTATAACTCAAAAAAATATAACATCTTTAAAACATGTTAAAATATCAGCTTGTTAAATGAGCTCAAATTATGTGCTACTTCAGACATTAGACAATGGACTGGTACGAGTATACACCAGCAAACAGTTATCCGTCCCTATTCAAAGTGATTTTGGCTTTAGATGACACAGTTTTGAACAAAAGCCATGGAAACTTACGCCCAAAAAAACAAAACAAAACAAAAGTAAAACACATTAAATGTTCATTGCTTTCAGCTGCGTCCATGATGTTAAAAAGGAAGAAAATTCGGATTAGCTGTAAGAAAATTTTCACTCGCAAATGGTACACAGACAATAAGAGAAAAGTCAAAGTAAATGGCACGGATATATGCTAGAAAAAAGAAATAGCTGAAAAATAAAAACGTTTCCCCTCAAACAGGCACCTGAACATAACAGGGGAGATTCAGAAATATACATTGAATTTGCATATAATAGGAAGAACTTGCTATGCACACACCCAACAAACAAGCCGCTCGCAACATGGAAGCCTGCATCAGCGTCCTTCATCAGCGTGATTGCACATCCTGAGCAGGGTAGGGGGATTAAAAACTCTACATGATCAGGCTTTTCTGCCTCAGTGACACCTCCCCAATCATTGATTAAACCATCGACTCAAGAACCTGTTTTTTTTGGTTTGCAGGCTACAACGCTAAATAACTAATCTGGATAAATGCTGCTGCATTAAGTGCTTCAAGCAGAGGAGCCTCAGGTGGGAGGACACTTTTGGACACTCCATACCAGGACCATCCTCTTAAAAAAAGAAAAAAAAAAAACTAAAAAAGGAGAATCACTGGCATTAACCCAATTGTATCTGGATTATGTGCAAGCAGATGTTGCACTATGGTTTTGTGTAGCTTTTTGCCAGATTTACAACAAAACAAAAACAAACAACAAGCAGAACAAAAAACCAAATATATATCTCACTGGACTAAAGGCTCCTTCTTTACGTTTGTTTTCTCCTGAACCAGACTCGATGAAACTCGTCTCTTTTAGAAGGCAGCATCAGCTGATACACTGTGCATCACACTGTGCATCACAAAAAGGACAAACCACAACATTTTAATGACTATGAGAGCCAATGGCAGCTGGATGTGGAAGTTAAACACACAGACAACTTGTTGGGGGGGATAAAGAAAAAGAATTGGCTGCAGTTACAAGTTTCCCTTTCTGCATACCAGTACAAGCTGCCTGCTTGCGACACAGTGGTATGAAGCGTACTGAGAGCCAAGATTAGAGTTACCCCGTAGAAACACTGCTGATGTTGCACATTACTAAAAAATCAGGAGGCGCTTCCCTTTGAACACATAACAGAGGAAATAAACCACCAAATACTGCGAGGTTACAAGGATGACAGATAACGGCGCATGGAGCAACGTGCTTTCCCAACAGGGAATTCAAAGGAAAAATCCCTGTGAATAAAACAGGGAAAACTTGTATTTAGCCCAAAAAGATTGACAGTTTTCTTCAAAAAGCAGTTATTTGGTGTGTCGTCACATCATCATGAGACTCTATAGTAGGACTCCAATTCAGCTTTTCCAATGTTAGAACATTAAACGTGGGGCCATTTGGCAATAATAATATTGAACATAGTCATGGCTTTATCAACACTACCTGAGTTACATTTAATAATTCTGTTTTGTTTTTTCTGAGAAGTTAACAGCCCAGAGCCATTCTTTCAAGGAGTATTTTTTTTAGTCAGTACATATAGATTTCTCTAGTATTTAAGATAAAGGTAATTTGTTTACATAAAGTGCTATTAATCCACACATAAACCCAATCATATCTTCTAGAGAAAAGAAACCTAAACAGTTCCTCTGCAAGCAAACCGATCCTGATTTGGAGATGGTGATTAAAGTGATGTCACGGCTGACCAGGTAGAAAAATTTGGGCTCCCTAGAAATCCCTCCATTCAATTAGACCTTTCAGCATGAAATTTTTGTAGACAGAGAAAAAAAAACAACAAACAAACAAAAAGAAGATTTGTGCAACAAACTGAAGATGCACCTTAAACATTGTGAATAAAACTGAACTGCAGGCTACACCAGCATTTTGGGTGATGATTTTGTAGTTTAACATAACCCATTTGGTATTATTGCACACTGGTTTGCAAACGTAAAAATGTCATCCACAGTAAAACATTATAATAATATAACTCATCTTCACATTTCTAGACAGTGTGAAAAAGTGGCTAGTCGGGGAACCCTAGATTAGTATTGCAACTGTGTTAACGGTTACTTTTGTGAGTTGAATAGTGACCTCTGACTCATTTCCACCCGTAAACATGCAGAAAAAATAAACAATACCATTTGGCAGAAAAGTAAAAGACCAAATGATTATTTAGACTAAGGAAAAAAAGTTTTTAAATGCATTACTTGTTCCTTTGACAAGAGGAATTGAACAAAAAAATAAAAATAAAAATAAATGTACAAAGCATCCCGAGTGTTGCTGCTAAAGAGCAAAAAAAAACAGAGCAAAAAAAAACAAAAAACATCTGATTGAAAGTCTCTTAAGTTTGCCACTCAGTTTATATGCAAACTTTAGTTAATTTGAAAAATAAAAATTAAAAAAAAAGGTGTGTGAACCCGATTTTGAGGACAGTTTGATAATATAATGACCATCTGCATGAAATGAATAAAAAGAAAATACTACATTAAGTGTTTCTGAGTTAACAGAGACCTAATTTCAAAATCTTTAAGCACAATTAATGAGCAATGACATGAAGGGACGTAGCTTTCCTTCAAGATGGGCACTTGAGTACCTGTGCTCAGGGGTCATACAGTGATGAAAATAATACTTGTGTCAGATCAGCTTAAACAACATAAGAACAACTGTAATATATATCATTTCTGGGCTTTGGGTTTCCCTAATGGATTTAAGACAAGGTTCTCCCTTCCTGGTTGGGGCCTCACTTAATGAGCATCCACTACAATTTTAGCAGGATTCCAAACACTGTTATTCCACATTTTACAAAGGCATTCTTAGAGTGTCTTCTTTCATCGCCGATGAATCCAAGCTTGCACATGGATGTGTATGTATAACATCTAACATATCTACAATGAACTCATATGAATGCGTGGAGAGAAAGAAATGACTGAGGCGTCCCATAGCCAGACTGAAGGCTGCCGCAGTTCAACAGGATAAAGGCTTAAGGGAGGTGCAGTCCAACACACCTTCCTTTTGTTGAACTCCCGAACGTTATCCCTTAAAGAGCCGTGAGATAAACGGCTGCCACAGCTCAAAGTTCCACAAGTCCATTCGTCGTGTTGAAGAGGCACCAATCAACTTCTTTAATGTCCATCCAGAGTGTGTGTGTTAGCCTGATGCCCCGATAAAACGTCTTATTAAACCCAAGACTCCAATGAAAAATCATGCTTAACTATCAGTGTTTTCACAGTTGTCACTTTATCTATCCAACAGGATTTGTTTTGTTTTTTTTCCAAGGTAGATAACTGCAGCACCCAGAAGAAACGAAGGTAAGTACTGTAGACCATCTACCTCACTGATCAGGTCCATCCTTGGTCTCATCATAAATCACTACTCTTTTGGGATCTGCAGAAGAAAAGAGAGAGAAAAGGGGAAGAGTTAGACTTAATTATTCACACCACTACCAGAGGCCCATTACACAGGGCAACTTTAAGCTAAACCAAAAAAAATCAAGGAGAAGGGGACATTTTCTGTTATGTGATGCTTCACATACTCTTGTTCTCTCAGCATATAACCTAACCTAACTATAACTCCTGTTCTTCTACTGAATGATGTTCGTACACTAAGTGAATTCATGGCAAAAGATGCATGGACGTGCCAACGGACTGCTTCATGTGCAGCGGAAAATGATGTGGCTCCCCTTTTTAATATTTTCAAGTTCTCTATCCCAGTTTGTGCCCCTTCAAAGAGCTTTACTAGATAATGGTTGAATCAGGACTCTTCATCTTACTGTGGTGTTAAACATTCAGCCGTCTCTATACAAGGCTTTGCAACCAGATGAAACATGCAAGCAGTTGACCAGTCAGCACACCTCCTCATACAGAACACAGCGGGATTCTCATGTTTGGACGCAGCCACTCATTACATTTAAAAGAGTAGCTGTGTCCAAACTTTGGACTGGTACTGTTAGAGTAATAAATTAATTCCGTGCAGACGAAGCACATCTTGAAAGCCTCACAACCTTACTGCCCTCATAGCGTCACACCCCTTCTGATCCTCTGTGCCGCTTTTAGAGATAACCCCCACTTCAGAGCCAAATCGGGGCCATTTATGATCAAGTTTTTCTTACTGTAGACCTACACAGCTTAATCTGAATCCTCTGGGTTTTAATCCCAACTGTGTGCAGCAGAGTCAGCAGCTTGCATTTTTTTTACAATTATATTACTTTCAGGTTCAGGAGGGAAACACATAACTATCAAACCAACTTCAGACCTGGCCTTGCAGCATCTGAAAACATGTTTTGTTATAACATTCCTAGAAAGCAAACTAAGGGGGGAAAAAAAGAAAGAATTGGATTTACCTTGTTTTTGCAAATTGAAAATGGATTCCATTTCTGTTGCAGGAAAACAAAAATACACATTAGTGAAATATCAACTGACTGTGAGGAAGATTCACAATAATGCAAATCTGAATTGTTACTGTATATCGCTGATATACATATAAAAAGCATATTTTTTCCAAAAGTCATTGGTGAGGAAACAAAAGATGTAAAAAAAATACAACAGTGAACTCAAGAATTACAACAACCTGCAGTTTAGCTAGATTGAAAGCAGATAAACAAGCTGCTTTTGGATGAATTGGAGGCTCGTGGGAAATTTGACCAGAATTTATAACTGGTTACAAAATGACTAGAAATTAAATCACAGAGATTCTAACATTAATGATGCAACAAATTAACTAAAAAATAACAGTGAAAAATTACCTTTAGTGTGATAAGTGACAGCAGCTTTTATGTCGAAGGACCCCCAGCTACACCTCCTGCCAATGTCTTTAGAGTGAGCCTGTTCTTTAGAAGATCCAAACAAAAGTGTGGTTTGCGGGCCCTGTGCAGGCTTAGCACCATTGTCTTTACTGGGGGCCGACACAGAAGAGCCTCCACCCTTGGCCTCAACTTTAATTTTTTCCTGGCCACATGGCTGCAACTTGGTCTCCTCGCTGATCACACAAGCAGGAGAACAAGCCTTTGACACTTGGCAAGGGGCACGAGTCCTTTTCTCAGGGGCTTGAGACAAAGTGCCAGGTTCTAAGAATGATGGGCTCACGTCAAAGAAGGGCTGGGCAGCCTTAGCTGCAACAGTCTGACTCTCGCTTTGAGAAGTCACAGAAATCTGGTCCCCTGCAGGCACCTGTCCATTCCCTCCTTCCAGCCCCAAGTTGGGCTCATTGATGAAAGAGAGCCCCCACTGATTCTGGAAGATGTCTCCCAGAGCTTTCTGATTTGTCTGAGCAGCCGGTGGGTCAAGGTGACGAGCGCTCGGGAGCACAGGTTGCATATTTAAAGGGTAGATTAAAAGAGTACACTTTCTAAGCTCGTATGCTTCTCCATCTACCGGACTGGTTGTAGAGCTACAGTTACTTTCCAAAGAAGATGCTACATTCTCGCCACTTGGGATAGATGGGGCTGATTGAATACTACTAGCAGCAGGAGCAAAGAAGGTACCCACAGATGGGCAGCCGTTTCCATTTCCAGAAACAGGACCGTTAGTAAAGCTAGCTGAGGTGATAGTTTTCATAGCAGACATTGGAACCTGTGACAGTCTCACAGGAGGAGGCACTGCCTCTCCTCCGCCTTGAGCTACTTTATTGAGGTTCTCTTTAACTTTACTTGCATAACTGATCTTGGGAACAATTTTAGCACTGCTATTGTCCACAGGAAATGCTGGAGGTGGCTTAAACAAAGTCCACGAGTCCTCTTTTGAAGGTGAGGAAAGCTTGCCTTTATGCCTTTCCTCTGATTTTTTACCCAAGGTGCCAGATGTTTTGCTATCAGAGTTTTTCCTCTGAGATTCACCCAATGAAGCCTCTTGCACGGTAGCAGCCCGTTTAGCTGCCGACTGAGCTTCTACTTTATGAGTGGATCTGTGGCCTTCAGGTCTGGAGGACATTCCTTTCTCCGTCATCTCGAGATTCAAAGCCCCCAGTTCCTGTGTAGTGTTGCCAGGCTGCATATCTCGCTCCTTTTCTTTTGTCACATTATTAGTGTTCTTGGCATTGTTGCATCTGGTCTTGCGTTTTTTCGGGGTAGTATATCCACCTTCAGAGCCACTGCCATCATTGTCTTTGCTAGAATAGCCATTCGTTATTAAGCCACAGTTTACAATACCATTCAGAAGCAACACAGAGTCTTTCTTATCCAAAGCCTGAGCATCATGATGACTCAAATCTAAGGCCTTTTCCTTGTCATTTTTAATGTCCATATTCTTCTTGTGGTCCGATCCTTTGCTGCTCACTTTAGGAACAGACGTGTACAGTTTCTGCGTTCCCTTCTGCTTCACATTTGCTTGACTTAGGTGTCTATTACCATTGCTGCTGGAGGGATGTGATGCACCAACAGTACTGGACAAGTGTGGATTCTTGTCCCCCTCCTCGTCACCGATGTTTAATTTTTTATTGCCTAGAAGGGGAAACAAAATCAGTTCATTCTGAAATAACAATATATCAGCTACTATCTACTTAAAAATTCCTTAATTAGAAGAAAAATGTAAACAAAGATAAAATCAATTCAAACATTTCTCCAAATACATGAAGTTGCACAAATGCACTGGTATAAATAATCACTTTTTCTATTTAAACCCCACCCATGAATAGCACAATTGATATTAAACAATGTCTATGTCTGCAATTATTTCTAAATAGTCACCTGAGACATAACTCTTTAAAATCATTCAAATGCACATTATGATAACAAGCTATGGACATGTGATATACACTATAGCTGTAAATACATGCAGAGTCTGATCTATTCCAAAGTATGCGGTTAGCAGCCATGGTATCATCTATAATACAACCGTGACTTAGGCCTAGAGAACACAGGGAAGCACTGGAACTGCTGTGTCAACGTGGGACTTCCCACTTTATGGTACTTCTCCACCCTAATGTTTGTTGGCACAACACACACGAAATTCCTCGCCTCTCTGACAAAGATTTGCTTTTTTGTAAACATAAGCAAACGTACGGACACAGTTTCTATTCGGCTGCTGCAAGCAAGATCAAGTAGTTATGATCACGGGGATGCATGGCTTCACTTTAACCCGACAACATGCACAGAGCCTGTCAGATGGCTAACGTTAGCTAATGTCAACCTAGCAGCAGCTCGCTTGGCATCAACACGCCTCGGTGCCAGTCACTGGTAAGCTTTATTCTCACACGATAACAGCAATTCAAAAAGGCTAAAACAATTGTCAACGACATTTCCGAACGGCAAACCATCCTAGCGGTATTGAATTTCCCAAACTAGCCGGGTAACTAGCATTAGCTCGCAGTCATATTCTAACATGGCCGACAGGAAATGGCAGCACAGAACATTCCAGTGGAGCCGGCTCGGTTTCCTTAACTGGACTCAAGCATGCTGAAATGTAACAGATATAGCTTTGACTACTGGAAAAGTCAAGCAACGCATTTACATCTGTCGGTGTGTTAATAACACATACTGGCCTGAAGAGTTTTTCAAATGATTCAGCTTCAGAAATCTGGGTGGTGAAACCGGCGCACAAGGTCAATCCCCGATATGTCAAACCACCAACACCAGAGACAACTGTCACGCAACGCCAGCTAGCCAAGCAAGTAATATGTTTGTTTTCCCGTGTAATGGCGACAAACTTAACCGGCTACTAAACCACTGTAACGCCTGTTGAATCATTCACGGCAACAGCAAACAGCAAGCTGGCTAAATCCTCAATAACGATGTACTTAATGTAAGTTAGCAAAAGCTAGTCGGCTCGTTGACATTAGCTGACCAAAGCTAGCAAGCAGTAGCTAACTTTTCCGGATGGCCCAACCTGTTTTCTTCGTCTGCGTTTCCTGATGCTGGCACTGGAAGTGGCTCTGATCATTTTTCAGATAAATTGTGTGTTGAACCGAGTTCCTGTCTTCCTGGTGGTGATATTGCCTTTCTTGTGCCCGATCTTTGGGCTGTTCCTCCATTGAAGTGAAGAATGTCGGACTTGTTCAGCCAGTACGTTAGCTCACTCCGGTACAGGACAGTCCAATCACAACCAGAGTAAGACGGAAGCTATTTGAAGCCTCTGTAAACGTCAGCAGTAAATGTCTAAAAATGGCACTGTTTTGGGTGGTCACCGCAACTAAAAATCCATGTTTAGAGAATGTGCTGAGTTATGCAGGGGGAATTTTGCAATACTTCTATTTATGCTGTATGCATAAATTTAAATGCACACTTGCAAAAACTGAAAACATAAGTAAAAAATCATTTTGGGGGTGGGAAATGGTGGGGTGGGGTTCGTATTTAAGCCAAAATCATATGACCCGAGGCGCTGCCACGTCTCCAGCCAGTGGACACAATTGGTAGAGGGTCAAAGCGAAATAAGCCCTATCCCAATATGGAAAGCAATCGCACTGATACAAATATACAGATGTGAAAGCATTTAGTATTTAGTCATTTAAATAGTTTGTTGCTGTTTTATGCATCTTGTAGCTTCCTTGAACGTATTGCATTTTTCTGACAGAGCAGCAAAAGGAGTTAGAACAAAAGTTTCAAACATTGTTTTTTCACTGCTATTTTGGAATATCAACATAAAAAAAATAAGCATATAGGTGAACAAATAACTTAAATTTGATCAAACTGAGAACGTTTTTCATTTCAATTCTAAAAATAATAAAAATATCTAGAATTCGTTAATAAATTATGAAATATTCTGAAATCTACAAGAGACATCTCCTTCTTCCACCCAGGCAAAAAGAGTTTGTGTGTGAAATGTACTTAGATCAAATTATACATTAGCTTGCAAATAGCGCCCTCTTGTGGCTTCAAGTTCAAAATTATATTTTACATAAACAACCCAAAAGAAAATCTAGTTTTGATAAAACAAATAATGCAAGCAGATAAAATTCCACCCCTCTCTTTTGTTTAGGCTGAGTACTTGCATTCAGATGAAAATTCAGATTAAAAGCTGTGTCACAGAGCCTGTGTGAGTTTAATGCAGCATAACAAATACTTGAAAGGTATTCTATATATTTCAAAATGAGATTAGCCAATGTCCACAATCTGTAAAAATTCAGCACCATGGATCTTTTCATCATTCTCTCACGACTTTAGAAAAAAGAGGTCACTTCTGTTTTATATGCACTCTTTGTGCTGATGTGTGCAGCCTTGCTCCTCCTTTAGAATATGCACGTGAGAGCTACTTTTTCAATGAAATATTTATATGACTGCTTCATTTAATGACTTATGAAGATTTATTTTTAAAATGAGAGGTTTCTAGCGAAAGAGTACTCTCTAGGTATTTCTGTAGAGATAAGTTAGTATTACGCTGTAAGGAAAAAAGAGAGTACTGCCAGGTTAATGTCATGGTAAGAGCCCAGGAGACGGGAACTGCTTTACCTCTTCAGAGCAGAATTAGGATGATAATTACCCTGGATGAAAGCGGTGCTAGAGATTCAGTGTTGCAGGGTTAATTATGGTAAAGGAAAATCCCATATTGAGATATTACTGCAAGTTTTTATTTAAGGTTAGAATAAAAATGTAATCCTTCTGTTTGTTGTTGCATTTGGAAGATGCGCTTGATGCAGGGCATATTTGTTTAGAAAAACACATACAGTTTCTAGCTAACGTAACCAAGCCTTGTGAAACTCTTGTGAAATGTTTAAGATATGATTAAAAGCTGCCCAATGTGCTTTTCCACAACCAGGTAGACCATTTTACAAGAAACTAATCTTTTTGTCACAATGGTAAATATGATTCGTTCTCAGTGTTGAACATAATGGAAATTGAATCCGTTTCTCAAAGTAGTCCTGCCTCTAATAATACAAGATGTCTGATCACAAAACAGTTTTCTATTTTGCCACTTTCAGCTTTATTTGTATTGTGCCACTTTTCAAAAAAGTCATCTCAAGGCCGTTCACAGACATAATCAATTCAAGCCAAACGTTGTGATAGTCAAAATTTAGCCAATTCATAAAAATAACTGCCCAGCTAAGGAATAATACAACTTTAACTTGTATTTAAACCTTTATTACTGTATGTATAATGTTTGACATAGTTTTTTAGACCTTTCATTTCACTTCATGGTAAAAACTTGGCTCAGAACCTGTTGTGCACAATCTGATACTTCTCTTATGTCCCCTGGTGGATACAATGATAATACAACAATGCACTGCAATTATTTTGACATATCACATAGTAGTTAGTACTAAATGTATCAAATTCTTTTCTTTTCTTATTTTTTTTTACATTTTGTGAAGAGGGTCTAATGAAGACTTCTGATTGCTTTTGTCTTTTTAAAATCAACTTTTCTCCCTATTTTTTACTTGCATGGGACTTAAAAGGGTTAAAGATGAAATGGCAAACTGTGCTTACAGACCATGATTTCTGGAAGCATTTCTGAGCCCTTTTTATTATTTCCATAGCAGAATAAGGCCCGTCTTTGAGGCAGCCTGAAAACTTTAAGATCATGAGCATCCAGTATTGACGTTCCTGTGTCTCCTGGCCACAGAGATGTCTCCGGATTGTCTGGATCTGTTGAAGGTATTACGTACAGTAGATGATTGAATACTCTAAATCTTTACAATCTTATAATGGGGAACATTATTCCAAAATAGCTCCACAGTGCATAGATCTGTACAGCTTTTCTGCAGATTGTTAAATCATCTTCACTTCTCAGAGACTCTTCCTCTCCAAGGTGCTCTTTCTATATCCAACCATGATACTGACTTGCTACCAATTCGATCATGTTTCTCCAGCTACATTTTGTACCACCTCTTACTTTTTTGTTGCCCTCATTCCAACATTTTAAGACATGTTGCTTCCATCAAGTTCAATATGAATACATTTTTCTGAAATACCATATCTTCTCACATTGACATTAAAATAAATGTTGGTGCTCTACTGTTAATAAAATATTTATTTGTGACATGTGCAAATAACCATTTTTGGTTTTCATTTATATGCTTTTAAGTTTTCTAACAATTTCAGAGTTGCGATTGTATTTTAAAAACAATATGTCAGAACAGATTCTTGTTTCCATCTTTATTACAAATAAATTTTCCTATTACTTGATTTCAGATGTATTTTAAAAACAAATCATCTTGAAGATTAATGTGTTGGGGGGGGGGGGGGAAGCAGTAAATCTGAGTGTTAAGCAGTCTAAAATGACCGTAAGTAGGACTTGTAAGTAACAATGAAAAAATGCCACATAGCTGCTGAAATGTAGGTTCAGATTATAGTGATAAAGTTAAGTCTCAGTGGGACGCCTTGAATTTTTACCTCTGGACACTGTCAGCCATGAAAATTGTGCGATTGCACAATATAAAAAGTAGTGACCTTTTTTGAAGCTACAGTATAGTGACTGCATGTACAGAAATGTTATCATAAATGATAGTTGCCGACTGTACAAACACACTGTAAATTGGACGTGTAATGTTGAGAGCATCAGTGCTAATAAAAAAAAGTGCTTTTTTTTTTAAGTAATATAAATTTAAACATGCCGATGGACTCCTAGTCATGGAATTTCCCAGCGGCATCGGACATGCAGTCATAAAGCATCTCGTGTGGCTTGGCTGAGGACTCCGAGTCTGTAAATGTTTCAGTGAAGAGAGCAGAGCTGAAAGAATCCGGTGTGTTTCTGGTCCTCAGCCTCTGTGTCCTCACAGTATTGCTTGCATATCCTCATGTCGGAGAACTTTGAATGTGAGCCAATAGAGTACATTAAACATGAGGAAACTCATGGGGAAAAGAGCTCGGGAGATGGTGTCAATCCTTTTCGCCCGTTCCACAAAGCGCCGGCGGATTTCATAGAAACCTAAACCTGGAGGTAGATCAGCAAACACCGGCGTTGCATCCATTTCCGGTGCACTTCCTGTTGACAGTGCAAGTCCAATACTCTGGAAGAGAAAACCCTGCTGTGCCAGCTCCTCTTCCTGTCACACACAAACAGAGCAGAAGGATTACCCCTGATTCACTCTGCTCAGAAACTGGATGCTGTTTTAGTCAGTGAAGCAACAGTACGTACTCGGGCACAAGCGCTGCACCGCTGGGTCGCATTCCCATGAGCTGCATTGTTTCCCTTCACCTTACTATCACTGCTGCCCTGCTGATGAGAACAAGACAACATGAATTATATCAGTGAATTTCAACTGCATTACATTATTCCACAAATAAAAGTATGAAGCATATGTTTTTTGTACAGTGCAATAAATATTAAAAGGTATTAATGAATCCTGCAGCTGCTGCTACACTACATTTTAAAAAGTGATTTGCATATAAATAATGATTTTGCTTTCCCTGTATTCTTCTCACGGCATCCAACATGAGGCATCAAGATGTTACGAACACTCTGTCAACAGTAAAATAAGGTAACTTGAATTAATTACAGGTCAGTGCTGTCAGCATTTCCCTGTAGGAGCGCGGCATGCAGCTGAACTGTTGCATAGCTGGGTGTAGTGAATAGCAGGTGACAGCTGCCCCAGGGGCTGAGTGGGTGGGTTTGCACTCACAGTTCTCGGTCGCTGCTGCTCTTTGAGCTTCTTTCTCAGTCTGAAGAACTCCTTATGCTGGCGTGAGACGAAGTTAACAGCTGCATACTCCAGCAGTGCGGCGAACACAAAAAGAAGACACACCGCCATCCAGATGTCTATGGCTTTGACGTAGGACACCTGCCAGACCATGGGAACAAATGAATGAGTTACAATTGATCGTGTTTTTAGGGCAGGAAAATATGGTGGAGGCTGCAAGCAGCGATGGGGCACGGGTAGTTCACTGGAGCAAAGTTGATATAATGTTCCTGTTCAGTGCTTTGTGGACTGAAAGAAAAAGCATGTTTTTGCTTTTTGCAGCAGCCTCCATTTTGATATACTTGACGTTAGACACAATTAGCTGTAACATTCTGATCCTCTTTCTAACATTGTCCTCACTTCACTAAAAGAGCTGTGACCAGTCTGGTACTGGGACATTAGTAATCCTTTGGGTCTTGTGGTTGGGCCTGCTTCCCCCCAGATGCAATCAGATTGGTGTGTGGGGAGCGGGAGGTCAGATAAGCCCATTAGACTCTGTCCTCTTCTTTCAGCCTTTCTGAAGCAGTTTTTCTGGTGCCCACTGTGTTCCTGTCAGAAGAGACTGCAGACTGGTGGTACTCCTCTACCAGCTGTGACTAGTCTGCTAAAATGTTTAGGTTGGCAGCAAAAGCAAGGCCAGGCCACAGGTTTTCCTTGCAGTGTAACAAGATGAGGTGTGTTACAGATTTTTTTGTTGTCGATGAAAGAAATTCACATCCTGTTTGGTGCTGATTTTGATCGGCCATCATCTGTAAATGGCTCTGAAGCTCTAAGACGCCTCTGAGAGGCTTAAACCGAAGCTCATCTGTGCCAATTTTGTGAAAACCAGTTTGTGGAAAATGTTACGAATATAAAAGCCAATGGTGGCATGTGTGTCACTGTAATCCAGCATAATGGCTGCTTCACCCAGGCCGACGAGCTCAGCCATGGATACACACAAATCCTTTGTGTAAAGCAAACACATGCACAGTTGGCTGAAAGAACAAACCAAATACTATTATTATTCCTTTGTTTATTTATTTTTGTTTCTTGATTTGTTTTGTTTTTATATTTGATTTGCACTGATCATTGTGTATTTATTTTTTTTCACCCCAAAAACAAACAAAAGAAAAAAACAAGAGAAATGTTGTAGAACAGGATGTCTCTGCAGACACGTACACCAACAACAGACATATATTTATTATAGTATTACTATGACACATTCATTCATCATTACTGGTGTCAGATGGATGGAACATTGTATAAAATTACATCCCAGCAACAGGATTAATGATGAATTACATAAATGTGGAAGCAATATTTTAATGATATAATGATGTTACTGGATAATATGAAGCTCAGTGTGGCTCCTAACAGGAGCTGAATTTTACATCCCTTTTATCCATGTGGCATATTAAAGCTTGCTAAGCTAATATTTGGAGACATAATGACTGGAACAAACTGCTTTCCAGCTTGTCAAAATAAAAAAGCTGCTCAGTTTAAAGCAGTTTCACAGTTAAGGATGACGTTTCAAATATCCTGTCCTTGAAAAACTTGAAAAAAAGATCTATTCACATGTCGGGTCCAGCCAATAGTTCAAATAGTCATTTCTTTCTCCTCAGGGCCTCATAAAATAATTAGTCTAATTATATTCCATTCATGAAACATCTGACCTTTGGTAGGGAGGCCCTGGAGCCTGAGCTCTGTGTCGTCATGGTGAGGACGGTGGTGATTCCCAGCCCCACTCTGGCCGGAGCTGCATCCATGTTGATCCAGAATGACACCCAGGACAGAATAACAGTGAGCAGGCTGGGTATGTACATCTGGATCAGGTAGTAGCCCATTTGACGCTCCAGATAGAATTTGACCTCGATGCAGGTAAATTTACCTAAACCGCAGGACGAGTTAGACGTATAAATAGAAAAGTTTCAGACGCTGATTGTAATTAAAGAGGTATTGGTCTTTATGGATGAGTGACATACCTGTGTTGTAGTGTTTAGTGCAGTAACCAAGACCTTTCTCTTCTTTCAGCACAAACTGAGGGAGCATTAGTTCATCAGCCACCTGCACCGCTCCAACATCCAGCCACTCAAAAATAAGGTCATTCATGGTGTAACCAACTAGGAGGCAGAGAGAAGGAGTGCAGTTTGCAGTAAGTTTATGACAAAGACTGTTCCCAGCATTTTCTCAGCCCAGCCTTGAAAGACAAACTTACAGCTTTCCAGCTGCATTGTGCACGTCTGGCTGTCCATGGGGAAATTTTTCAGATCCATCGGGCAGGAGAGCACAAGCGTCAGCCTGAACAAGAGAAAATATCGTCAAAGTGGTGTTTGCGTGATGAATAAAAAGGTGCATGTCCAAACCCAATAGGTTAAAAAGGTAAGTGGATGCCCAGCCAAGCACCACTTATAAATTTTAAAGCACCATTCTGCTTGGTGTCACTTTTTGCACCTTACATTAAAAGGTCACATCAAGCAGCTCAAACCTCCCTGGCACCTGTCCTCCTTTTCATCTTTCTATTCCACTGCACCTCATGCAGGCTGCAGAGGACTGACAGGTGCTGACAGACAACATGCCAGCCTTTTCTGGTAGGCTTGATGTAAGACGGGGTGAAAACATC
>JAVQJG010283992.1:0-15143 GCA_036024015.1 Craterocephalus amniculus | reverse complement strand
GTTTAAGTCCCAGATTTTATTAAAGGACAATTATTTGAAAAAATTACTCAATTATCCACTGACTTAGTCTCTATCATAGCAGAACCTTTCATGTCCAAACCATTGGCTAGAAGAGCTTCAGCAGCCTGTGATAACCTCTGAGGACATGCCTGTGGTTGTTCAGTCAGTTTCTGGTGTAGAAGTCTAGATAACTATAACTGAGTTATAACTGAGTTATGGCAGTCCAAATGCTGAAAATTCATGTTTAGAAGAAATTTATGTCTGCTGTAACAGGTTTCTCATCTTTTGTTTGACAGGCAAACAATTATTCACACAATAACAGAGGGCTGATGACAGAAAACTGAAAAAGCAAAACAATTTTCTTTTGATGATTAACAAGGGACTTTTTTCACTTCGACACTCCAATGTGACATCAGTGGGCAGAAGTGCAATTTTTGTTGAAGATAGTTCACATATTGGATTTCGAATGCAGTCACCATTTACAGATTGTAAAGTAAAGAGGTCAACGTATACAGTGATCCGGAAACTGGACACTTTAAATCCAGTAAGTGGAAATCTACTTGTTTGACCACAATTGAAGTGACAGGTTGTTGAAGCAATCTTCCACAAGGGTGAGGGCACAGAGGGGAGGAGGGGTGCGGTGGCATGTGGTGATAGGTGAAGAGTGGCAGGCAAGTGCTAATTTTAGCAGCCAGGTCCATACCAGCATATGTGCACAATGAAGAATGTCTAAATGTCATCATTGCTCTTTCTTACATCTATGCTCTTTGGCAGATTGAACTTGGCAGGAATTTAGCTAAATAATCAAGAGGCTCTAAAAAAGTTTTTCTTTTCTCTCTTTTTTCCATAAATGCAAAGGTGTGCGTCATTTTTATGGGCTCCTGTTTTGCTGATAAAGAGTTTACTGAGCACCAGCGTCAAAGGCAGCACAACTTATTATCCTGTCCCTCTGTGTGAGCTCTTCCAGCTAACGTGTGGCAAAAATACGAGTTAAATGGAGGAGAAAAGAAAGTGCTATAAAAAGAATTATGCATGGTGGATTTGCTAGCATGGCACAGTAAATCTGCAGTGATATTTTGGCCTGCTAAAGCTAAAGCAATGACTTTCATTTGGATGCTGCTCCTGCTGTGCTGTTGGTGCCTCTAGATAGAAATACCAAGTCTAATGGATATAATACAGACATCTCAGTAATTTGATTAAACTGATCCACCTTGCGGAGAGGATATTGAGAGATGAGGGTGATGTTTCATTGGAATCCCTAAGAAAATGTATCACTTTTGCAATTCTAATAACCGTAAAAGTTGATTCAAAAGTTCTGTATCAAGATAATGAATGCAGAGTGAAACTTGGATAGAGGAAAAGACCCGATAAGTTGAGTGTTTGTCCAGACAAGGCCGGGCAGGATGTTAAAATATTAAGAAACCTGAGTGTGTTCTCTGGCACGAAAAGGTTATTGATCTGTGTCATGATGAAAGGCCAGTAGTTGTTATCACTGAGGTACAATGTCTTTCCTTTTTTCAGGCTGTTGGCACAGGAGGGCCATTCTAGCTTTACTCCTCTCAAACTTGCTCTTATCTGTCCACAAAAGCAAAAAGTTGGCAGAAAATCCAAGTATTTGAGTCACGCCACTAGATTTTCTCTTTGGGAGTTAAAGTGGTGTGATGGAATGTGCCTCTCTTAGGCTGCTCTGAGGTAATTTATGGGTGAGTTTATTCATGTGATCAGATAAGGCATAGTCTAGTTAATTTAGACAACATGCTGTGTAGGGCTGAGATTGTTGCTAACCTTTTAAAAACTAATTCAACACACTAATGACCGAATTTAGCATTTTGGAACTTTGGTTGCACAAGTAATTATTTTCTGTTTGCTTTAAGATGGAGTGATATGTAAATTAGCATTTTAATTACCAGCAATGTTCAAAATAAAACTCTGAATGTGGCTGTGTTGTTCAATTCTTTCTAAATAGATTCCCCTTCTTTGTCTTTTAACTGAAAAAATGTCAATGTGCGATTCCATCAGAATCCACAAGTCGTTTTATGAGAGTTTAAAAACAACTATTAGGCTACATTTAGATTGTTAAAGTGGCTATTAATGTGACTTTTATACTCACACGGTCAGAAAACAAAGAACACCCTCTGTAAATAGTTAGATTTTACACATCAGAATATAATGAAAACTAATTTTACAGAGTTTAAACACAACTTAAGTTAAACTCAAAACACATGGCATATTACCATATGAGATAATAATTTTTCTGACTTATTTTAATCAAATACACATAAATAATTGATCATCAGCAAGTTTGAGCATCTCTATAAAAGCTTGGAGATGTGTGTTAACACAATGCCAAGGAGGAATGGCATCAGCAGTGGTTGATCTTAGATACTAACCGTTACCTGTAAATCTGTGAGGCACTTATAACAATGTGGACTCCTCCACACAGTGACATAGATTATTCACAAGTAGAAGAAAAAATGGCAATCTTCCAAAGCCATGCAATACTCAGATAAACTCTCCAGGCTGCATTAAACATGTTTATGCTTAAGTTTAAGACAGAGCAATGGGGAAAATACTGAATAACGGTAACTTGTCTGGAAGGGCTGCCAGAGGAAAGCCCTTTCTTAAAAAAGAATATGGCCGCACAGCTTATGTTTGCAAAGAAGCATCAAAATAAATGACAAGATTTTTTAATTAATGTCCTTAGGGAAAGGCATGAATAAACTGGAGATGTTTTGCTACGATACACAACACCACATTTGGTTGAAAATACAACAATCAATGCAACACATATAGCAACTGACAAGCGCGGCGCTGGATGGGTCAGCCACAGGACCTGGACTCAGAAAAACATGTTTAAAAGTTTCTTTGATAACATATTATCATTGTTTTAAATTTTTGCCCCTAAAGGCGATTTTGTAATCCACTATGTCTGTGGGATGTACTTAGTTTTTCATACATTTCTGCATTATGATTTGTAGTTTTTGTTATATGCATTGACAGGCCTAAAATGTAATTTGTTGTTGTTGATCAGAAGAAGTTTTTACACAGTTTTAAACACTGATGAAGACCATTACAGTATATTATGATCTGTACAAACCTCATTGAAAAATTGTGTATTTTCTTCTCACCATGATTACATGTGATCTGTATCTTCTTATCCCATTTGATCTAGCCTGTTTGCTGTGTTATCAATCCAGATTTGGGTTGTTTGCAACCTAATATTGACATTTTGTTTGTTTGATAGCATGATTTTCATCAAACAGCAAACAAGTCTGAATGAATGGTCGGGTCTGACAGTGTAAAACCACAGATTATTTTTGTTGTTGATGTTTTCTGGATAATGGCTCTCAATGACACGGTGATACTGATTGTGGTGTCTTTTTGTGCAATAATGAAACCATGACAATCTGATTTTGGCCCATTTTTGATAGAAAATCTGAAGGACATACTAAATCATCATCGCATAATCATCTTGGCAGTATTACTGTGTTAACAGAGCCAATAGCAACTAAACAAGCTCGGGAACACAAATTGGCTTCTTGTTTTCAGATAAACACAGAGAATTAAATATATTTAATTAAATATATTATATATATTTAATTCTCTGAGTTTTATGCTGACAACAAGAAGCTGTCATCTGTTTTAAGATCTAAAAACACATGTATTAAAGATCAGCTTCTTTTTTCTTTATTCATTCATCCCATTTTCTCATCATTGTGAGGTTTCCCCTCAGAGCTTTGTATTGTTGGTGTAGGTCGAGAAATCATTTAACAAAATGAACACACTGCTGCTGGAGACCACCTCTGAATTAAAAATCCAAACTCTGACAGCACAACAGCTATTGGCAAACACAGGCAGTTCATCTTTAGTTCATAGAAAAATAAGGATCTTTGTGTAAATCTGTTCCCTGAGCCTCTGGCTTGCACCAGCTGTCTGTGGCCAGGGCTCAACATGCCTGCAGTCAAAATGGTTTGCTTCTATGTAAGGCTGGTCTGCAATGGTCTGCTTCGTCCAGCACTGATGTAATTACACAAGACAATGCCATAAGCGTATTGTCTTATCTCTGTTCAGAACAATACGGAAAAAAAACAAAACTGTTCTGCACTAACATATTCTACTCATGCTGGTTAATACTCAGGATACTGTAAAGTTGCAGAAGATGATCAGAAATTAGTGTTTGTTTCTATTTTTTAAGCATCAACACTGTTTTATGTCATGATGATCAAGTTTATGTTCCATACTAAAGGATGTGCAGCAGGGCTTAAGATAAATAGAAGACAGGTATTTTAGCATATTTCGTTTTTCAGGGTGACTCAAAGCATATTTTATTTTGATGTATCATGATGAGGATTTCATGCATGAATTATCAAGAAACAGTGCCACATGTTTTTGCATACAGTAGTTTGCTTCCATAGACATAACAGTGATGCTTTTTGATTTCTATAATAATATTTTCCATTGGAGACCTTGTTCATTCTAGAAATATAAAAAAAAAATTATTTCACATAATGTCTATAAAACCATTCATCACAGTCAAGTAAAGTAGATTAGAAAATGATCTCATTTCTATTAAAGTTGACAAATTATTGGATTAAAATCCCATCATCTGTGTTATAAAGGCCTATCCAAGCTGGTCTTGTTTCAGATCTTGTCTGTGTTAGGCCAACCATGCCGAGCAGCGCCATTTAAAGAGTTATTACAGTATTTGAATTAATTTTCAATTTTCTTTGTCTTCTTGTGAGTCATACATCTTCCCATCAAAATTCACGGCCAGCCTGATGCCCACAAACATCTGTGTCTACTCCCACAGTTTATACTTTTGGTCAGACTTAATGAACTTAAGATACAGGATTTATGTAAAAAATAAATGACCACATAAATAAAGCCAAATCGATCCTTTTTATATTTACAATATTTCAATGAAACGTCTAAAGTTATGGAGCAGCAGGAAAAGAAACATGAAATGAATGCTGAATGAAATTGTTGGGTCCTCCAGCGACATCCCCTGCGGCATAATAAAACATTACTGCTTAGCCAAAGGCTCCTTCTGCCAGGCAGTGAAAAGAAGGGAGATGTCTGCGAGCTTCATACTGAAAAACCCACTCCTATCCCAAAGGTTGCAAGGAACTCGTCAAAGGTTTCAAAGTCCTTGTTTCAATAGTTTATAAAGTTATCAAAATGTCTCAAAGTCACAGAACTATTTAGATGGCACTGGGATTCTGTGCAAAGAAGAAACCCAGTTAGTTTGTGGAGTATGAATTTTGGGGTGGATTGTAGAAAAAGCACCAGACGATAATTCAGATTTATTGTTACCTAAAAGTAAATGAGGATTTTGGAAGAGTAACAAGTGACACGGGAGAATAATGTCGCCATTTTAACTGTTGCTTCTTTGACAGAGAACAAAGACTGATGAGAGAAATGCCTCAGCTTTGCTGACATTCAGAAATGGATGGATTTAATTTTAATTCCCGAGGTGCTTCTTAAGGTGTCCTTGCTGAGTGCGTTAAATGTACTGATCCTGCCGCTAGCTCTAAGGCATGCTGAAACGGTGCCTGAATAATGCATTGGGGAGTTATCAAAATGTAGAGAGAAAGCAAAGAAAATGTAAAATAGAATCATCTGGCTGCAAAACTATTTCTAAATTGGGGACCTCTTGTTTGAAAACTGCAACACAACAGCAGTCATGACAGGGCTGAGCCTCTAATTAGGGTGTCTCTTGGAGACCTTCCTAAAGTATTCCAGGTGGTATTCTGATTGGGAGAAGACCAACTGGATGGATTAGATGTCCCAGCTGGCTCGGAAGAATCTCTGAATGAGAGTTTAAATACTGACATTAGAATTTGGATCAACACAAGCCGCAAATAATGAATGGAAGATCGCATGAACTGATTAACAGTGGGAGAGTTATTTGTTTTTAAATCTCCGGCGATTACAGGCTTGTAGCTCTAACACCGCTAGTTAGGCTTGAAAAGGAAATCTGCCTCCGCCTTTGTGGAGCGCATTATGTTCATTCATTTTCCCTCATATTTATCAGTTCAGACATGCAAATGTTTTGCTGAAAGAATTCATGAGCATCAGTGATATGAATATTAATAGCAAGCCCATTCATACTAACAAAACACCAAGCAGCGTGTTATTGAAACCGAGGGTTCAAAATTCTTCCCCTTACGACTCTTTCTCAGGCATTCAAATCCTTCAAATTACACATGTTGACGGCTATGACCATTTTGCACTCCAGACGTATGATTGCATTTGGGTGAAAGGTGATGTCTCTGTGTGAAATAGTATTCTGCTGAGCTAATTTCTCCCCTGGGAGGAGTGACTGAGGAGCAGCTCTTTGTCACAGATGGACACAGCTTTTCTCTGCTGCAGCTCTGACATTGATGCACAGAAAGCACCTGGAGACTCTGATGAGTTTCAGTGGAGGAGGATACAGTGACACTGACTTTGGTACAGTCACATCACTCCCACTGTGTGGGTGTCATTTTGAAACCCTTCAGGAAAGTGGCAGAAACTCTACCATATCATAGCTGAGCATTTTGAATGTTTTACACGGAGTGTAACTCGTGCCGTCTTAATGGGTCACTCACTGCTGCTGTCCGCTTCATCCGATTGATCATTAAACTTTATGTCTGAAATTTTGGTACTTGTTTTATATCAGACTAGGTTCATAAATGCTAAGTGCAAAAATGATGCATCCTCAGTGCAGATTCAACAGGTGAAAGGGTGCTTTTTATTTTTCCTTGAAGTGCTGCTGCAGATGCTGCATTTTTCAAAATGATACGTCGAGCCGTTCCTGATCCAAAGGTCAAGGTTGTATACATTCTATCATCAGTGCAAAAGATTATTTAACAAAACACATTAACTTGTAATAATAAACTACTGTAACTAGCTTTTGTAGACCACCACAACCAGCAGGTGTTTTGTATCATATCAGGAAGACAAAGCAATGAGCTAAAGTTATCCAAAAAAAGTGATTACCTTTTGAGTTGAGCTTCCTGGGAGGAGGGGAAAAATCCTGAAAAATTAAGTGAAATGTGGGAATTTTGGTTGCATTTGTTTTCTTTCATGTGTTAGTTGTTGAACTTTGTGCCAATGATGGGAGTGTGGGTAAAATTAGACTTTTGATCAACAGTAGATTCCAGCTAATGGTGGAAACTTACCACAGTGTTTTTGCCAAAGAGGGAATCTTTGAGTTTAGCATGAAGTTTACAGCGTCCCATGCCAACCAAGCAAATAACTTGCCTCCTTAAATAATAGTGTTAAACACTAAAGTACCTTGTGCTTGCTTCTACTCTTTGAAACAGCTCTGTGGTATCATACAAGTAAAAAAGATGCTGCCGTTTACAGCATTAGTTTACTCTGGAATCTAAACTTAATGCCTGATAGTGAGTGATCGTCACCTTTTAACTAATGACTGCATCCCAGTCATTAGTCACTTCCCACAGCAACTACATCACAGCTTTCCCACCAGGCTACATACTGTACATAAAGGGAAAGGGGGTGTTTGTAATTGTATTTTTATATGGAGCATAATTACTTTCAGTCTTTTAGCCGATTACAAAATGAAACCACAGTGCCAAAAACTAAAACTATGATTCATTCCAGTTCCAAGTTTTAACCAGCAGATGGGTGTTGTAAATGTTCATTTCTTCTAATATATCTTTCTGTTTCGTTCAATTTAAAGGTATCAAAGGACAGACAAAGATGTAGTTGTGGAGTATAAAACATGACAGCTAAGTGGCTGCACCACAGCTGCTCTTCCACATCTCACCAGGGGCAAAATCAAGTTACCTGTCAATATGATTGCTGTCGATGAGATTTCCCCTCATTTTGATGCACCGTGTGGATCATATTTTACCTTTCACTTCTTCCAGCAGCTTTCAGCACTGTTTAGCACATCTCTGCTTCATGCTGGAAGACCGACTGATGCCTCAAACTGCCCTTTACAAGTTAAAGCTTAAGCTGCCGGAAAATGCGGAGCAGTGAAAACGGAGATTGGATAAAATTTTGACCACAGCGACTATTCATGCGGTTGGAAAATGATGTA
Source organism: Craterocephalus amniculus (assembly GCA_036024015.1). Taxonomy (NCBI): domain Eukaryota; kingdom Metazoa; phylum Chordata; class Actinopteri; order Atheriniformes; family Atherinidae; genus Craterocephalus; species Craterocephalus amniculus. Next base: position 7,093 of record JAVQJG010283992.1, on the reverse strand, counting down.
ATTTATTAAGAAAACAGGGGTTGAAGTACTTAGATTACAGTACAGCTGGAACAGAACAGTTTTTTATTTATCATAAGGACATGCTGCCTCTTTAGATCATTTGTGCATTAACCAGGCTGTTTTTCAGAGCAGCTTGCCCACTTCACAAAAATTATGCTAATCATCACTTTTGCCTTCTTTGCTGAAATTGGCATTTGGGTATCTGCTTGTAAGGCTTCGCAAAGAAGCCCTTTACTCAGACCCCTGATGTTGGAGATGAATGCACACTGATAGAACAATTTGCCGGAGACCAAAGGCATAGGTTTGATTTTGACTTTGGTAAAGACTCAAGTGTCCCACAGAGGTCACTGGAAGACTTCTGCACTTTTTGCACTTCTGATAGACGTTTAATTGCAATAGCAAAATCTGAACAAGCAGAAATTTATAATGCAAAATATTTTGATTATGAACTAACAATAAGGCATTTTTTTATGACCCAACTCCTTTTACTTGTGTAATTTTATGAGTTGAAGACACCGGCTGGTTTCTCATCAACGTCGCCCAGACAAGAACATAGTTTGGACTGCAATTTCTGCTATACTGTAAGAGGAAATGATCATTTTTACACAATTATTCTAATCTATTTAGAAAGGTGTTACAATTATGGTGGTCTTATCCCCCTTTTTGTAAAGGGATCTGTACAAAAATGCAATTTTTTTAGTCTGAACAATATTATGTGAAGGTCAGGTAACAGTAACATATTGCCATATTATGAATTTGATTGCAGTTCGATTGATTCTGTAGAGCAAACCTCACTACGATTAACTCAGCTGTCTATATACCTCCTCATTCTTGGCATGCTGTAGATTACAGTGTTATAAAACTTCAATCGTACCAGCTTAAATGGTAAGGCAGGACTTATAGCAGTAGTGTTACAGTTAAAGATCATGGATCTTTCAGCTATTTCTGCAATGAAAAATAACAGGGCCAACTCAGGACTTGCTGGGTGTTTGCAGGAATCCATGAGCCAGGGACAGTAGAATTTTTCTGTCCTCATCTGATCTGGAGGGTCATCTTTTCTCTTCAATCTTCATGACTTCAAGAAGCTTTAAGATAATTAATACTTAATCTAAAATTTAATGTCATTTCCGAAGAAGCATCAAGCTGGGTATATTTGGGAAAGAAACTTAAAAAGGAGTCTTTAGATTAAGCTGCAGCCGAAGCTTGCTGTTAGTTTAAAAGTGTATCGATCGGGCATCAGCCCAAGCTGTGTTGGCATCACTGCTTTCCTTTGAACAACTGAACAACCAGCTGCCAACATTTCGTTCTGAGTTCTCAGTTTTGGATTTACGTATGTATTTTATTTGAATCAAGAAGGCCATACTGATTGTTCACCATTGTTCACTAAAAGAGATCTTTTTTGTGCGTGTAATATATCACATGTGTAGAATCCCACTCCTAATTTCCTCTCGCTTTGTTCAGTCTGACCAGGCTCAGCTGGCTGAAGTGTTGCCTGTACATGTCTGGATCACAAACTGACAAACAACAGTGTTCACACACATGTACACACTGGACCAGTGCTCTCACCTTCGTCTAGAGTTTGTCATTTTTGTCTTTTTTCTTTTAAACGCAGAGAGAAAAGAATGCTTGGCGAACTAAACAGCAGCAACAGCAGTAGGAGGATTAATGGAAACATGTTGCATGGTCACAGCGGCAGGAAACAGAACAATGATGGTCATATTTTTCCTTTAAATGTGGAGGACCGTCGTTACACCTACAAATGAAGAAAAAAATAGAACATGGATATGCTTAAGAATAAAATAATGCACGCATTTAAATGTGAGTTGTATGAAATTTGTTGTTCTATGCAGAAGTCTTGTGTGTACCCTTATTTTTTTAATCGACAGGGAAATGCAACAACTCATCAAAACTAGGAAACATAAATGGAATAACAGTATTTAGGTTTGAATTTGACATGAGCATTTTTATTCTTCAACACAACCTGAACCTCCTCTGACAAGCTCTCAATGCGGACTGTTTTCATTTTGTCAAGACGATCCTGTTGTTTCGGAAAGTCTTGACTTCAAACTGGATTTCATTGGTCCAGCTCTTGTCATTCAGCAAATCTCTTTTCTGTTTCCTTTCCTTAAGAATGACTTCTTGACAGTCAGTCTTCCCCTGAGACCATTTCTGATGAGGCTCCATGGAAGAGTAGATGGACAAGATGAAGGGAGTCCGATGCATTTCCCAGGGCAGATTTCCGATGATTGCTGGATTCTTTTATATTCCTTAGGGACATCACTTTAAATTATGTTGTTCATGTGCAACAGTTTTAAAGTCTGAAACGTATTTTGTCCTTTATTTGGCATATTATTTCAAGAAATATGCACACTGTGCTGGGATATGCCAAATTTTCAGCTAGTTGTTCTTTGAGAATCACTTTTTGGAAGAAAATATTTTATGTCCATCAAACTCTGGTATTCCTCGTATATTCAACTAAAATATGGGGACAAATGATTTTACTGTACAACAGGATACTAGTAACAAAGTAACTAGCACATTGCTTAGCTTAGCTCCTTGCTAAGGTATCAGTGTGCTCGTTTGTCACTTGAGTTACTTTCCTTTGTCAAGTTTGAATGATTACTGTTGGAATGATGGCAAAACAAAGCAAATAAAAAAAAACGTCTCCTCTAAAAATGGTGAGGTGAAAGGACAAAAGATTTGTGAAAAAAGCAGTAGGCAATGTTCTAAGAGAAGCTTTGAAAAAGTCTTCAGAAACATCAGAAGAACTAAAGACCACTTTAAAAGATTGTAGTTTGGGTCCTTGGAAGCAAAATGCAGGAGCCGTTCAACTTCAGCACAAGACTAAATCATGATTTCACTGATTTCACACTCTCACACACTACTCAGTCTACATGACATTAAATCACAATTTTATGCTTTTCAATTGCTTCATGTTATTCATAAACATATTTCTTTCCAGTTTTTTAAAAATGTTTATGCAATCAACCGTGAAATAATAACTCAGAGAAACATTTGTGTCGTTAAAGAGAAAAGAAAAAATCTGAAAAAATCTGGAGTCCTGCTCCTTTATACCTTGTACAATAGGAAGTCTTGTGTCTACTTTAAAGTCATATCTTGTGACACAGAAAACAGAAAAAAACACACACACAAATCCTAAACCCCCCCAAAAAGAAAAACCAAAACAGATTTTGTTTTTGTCAATGTGATTATGTAAGTTCTGTGACCGAGGGTGGCCGGCAGCAGAGGGTGTTAGGACAAAGCTATTTGATCCTCACAAGAAAACCTCACTAAAAAGAATTTTAGTCACAATAAGACAAAATATCAAATTGCCTTTTGAAATAAGGTTAAATACAAATAGATTTTTAAAAAAAATGCTGTGTAAAGTGATGCATTACAGAGCGGCCATGCTCATTATTCCCACGTATTTAATAGGCCTGCGTGTCTCAAATTCAGCTCTGGTGTGATGGGAAAAAAAATCACCCACAAGTCATTCTTATCAAGAATGCTTGATGCATTTTCTACTCAATGCCTCAAAGCTTGATCTAAGGTCAGAACTGCTCACTAAAGGCAGCATTTTTATATGATGGCAAATAAAACGACGACCCTGACAAAACCGTCCTAACTCCATAAATTCTCCTCTTCCAATATCTGTGTGAATAAAACCACTTCGACATAAACTGCAGGCGAAAGATTGGGCCCCAGATCACCCCAAACCTGTAATCAGATACCAGGCAAGCAGCAAGAAAAGCAGCACATCCAGAGTTTTCTCCTGTATCTGGTGATCAGAATGGCATGGCCAGCCAGCTGTAGTCAAGTTAATGCAATAATGTAGATTACTGTGCATACTTTTTAAAACAGCTGGTTCAGATCCAGCCTGGACAGTTGCGGCAATACAGCGAAATGAAGCATCTGTCTGAGAAAACAAAGAAACATGAGAACACGCATGCAGAGCACACAGCTGGAGGGGAAGTGGGGCTGCAGTTGCTTTTAAATTGGCCTTGGCTTGAGCATGATGACTCTGACTCATCAAAAATTCCTATAGTATAGGATCAACTCCGTAATCTTGTGGACAAGCACCTGGGGAGAGCACTGCTGGACTGCATGTTAAGGAATATAAAAGAGCCCAGATTTCATTGCCATTCAAGCAGATTCCAACTACTCACAGCTAGTGTTTGTGCTACATTGATGCCATCAGTATTATCCGTGAGAATTATTTTAGTTGATTAACATCCAGAACACATCTGATGGCACCACTGCCTCACAGTCCTGTGGAGACGAACTTGGATGACAGGGCCAGTATAATGAAGTTAGCCATCGGCAGCATGCATTGCAAAATCATGTCTACAGAAGTGAGGACAGTGTCCACAGCGAGGCACATCATCTGAACATCAACACAACCATCTCCAGGACTGATGTGTTTTTCTGACCTTGCTGGTTTTTCTGTGTTCTTCTGGAGGTTAAGCAAACTGTTGCTTGTTAGACTTTTGTTCTTGTAGAGATTGATTAATTGCTGAATATCTAAAGACAAAGTGGTAATATTAGTTTAATGATTTTGGCTTAGTGAATGAGGCACTGCTCCACCAGCTGGTCCATCACTGTCAGAGACTATTTTTCCATTTAGCTGGGCAGTATTATCACTAGAAAGAGAAATATATAACAATTCAAAATGTTCAAACATAATTTTCACAGTTTCTAGTCTCTGTACATTCAATTTGTGGGATCCACCAGCTGTTTACATATTATCTTAAGATGAAACTACTGGGGTAAAATCATAAGGATTTCTATAGAGAGAAATGAAAACAACTATTGAATGTCAGCGGGAAAATGGAGAGGATTTGTCTTTTGAAAGCTTGCTTGCACTTTTTTTCAAAGAAAGGTCTTCTTGGCACGTTTGGGGGACACTTAAAGTCATTGATGCACCGCTGTCCTGTTTACTGATGGGCTTACGGCTGCATATGAGCTATCATTACATATAATCTATTCATTTGTATTCTTGGATGCAGCGTTTTCACATCCAAGAAAGAATATTATCTTGAATTTATCAAGAATGTATAACAAAAGGAGTGTTTGAAGTTTGAGGAACATGCATAAATCATGATCTCATATCTCAGCCAGTGCTGTTTACAGTACTTTTATTTGAAACTTGCTTCTATAAGCTCAGGTTAGTTTCCCTTCTTATGGTTGGTTAAGTTCTAGCACAAAAAATGACTCCCACAGTATTTGATACATGATAGACATCTTTTTTTCTCACAAAGTTGCCAGGTAACAAGGCATTACAGTAGCAAGAGCCACAGTTTGGCCGTGCAGGAAGTGGCATAAAATGAAAAGACTTCCCACTGAAATAAATTGCTTATGACAGATGACAAAGAACACAATTTATGCCCTTCAGCGATTATTTCTCCTTGGGTTCTTTGTACTTTCGTCACGAGACCAGTTTGTGTTTTCAGCAAGTTTGCCGTGTGGCGTGCTGCATGTCTTACTGTGGAAAGGACAGTTCAGCTTGTCCGTGCAGGAACGCCAGCAGCAACTCAGACATTCTGCCAGTGAATGATGACAACAGCAGATCACAATCAGAAAGGCAGGACAATAAAGCCAATTTCCATGTTTGGCATAGGTTGGACTGCATTACAATACAGTAAATAAATTATCCGAACGAGTTGCTGACATCCATTCTCCTCCTGTATTTAAATGAACCTTTGTGATTGCATAGATGCACACTGATTAACTTACCATAAGAAGTGGAAGTTATGGACTAAATTCATGAGGTTTCCTTGGAAAAGAGGCTCTCTGTAGCTTGTTGGAACATATATTACCCCATTTTAAAAAAAATTGAACTTACATCATTACATTACATTTGCACAACTTGCATGTGGGCTTCATACAGAGAAATCCACAGAGATCATTGTGAAGGATGAAGTTTACATCACATGAATGCACAGTGACCCTTGCAGACTTGCACACACATGTATAAAGCATGAGCAGTTGTGGCTTTACAGTAAATTAAATGTACAAACCCAGTTTGGTTAGAGAACTCAGTCCATCCTCTCACACTTAGTTAAAATCATACTAAAAAAGCCAGACATTTTTAAAGTAGATTTTTATTTTATTTTCAGTTCTCCGAAACCTTTTGCATAGTTAAATTCTCTTCGTAAATAACTGTCCTTGATTGCCTATTCGATGTTGACGTGTCCTCGCACATGGAGGTAGCCCAGGATTAATCCAGCAGACCGAAAGACTCTTGACCTTACTGAGATGAAAATCCTTTGTGGCAGTCCTTTAGTTTTCCATGGTCTACTGATCCAAGGCATCTCTCAGGATAAAAGGTTAGATCTGTTTGCAGTCCGACAAAATAACAGTATAGATTTATTTTCATTTCAAATCAACTCTTTCACAACAGAAGTTGCATTTTGTGGTCAATTTAGAAAGAAATGAAACCCACTCGTGCTGTCAACAGTTCTTTGCAATGACTTAAGATTCAGTTTATAAAACAGCTGTAGGCTGTATGAGAGTGAAGAGTGGTTCGTTTGCTGGGAAAGTCTGGTTCGTTTAGGAAGGTGTGAATGCACGCCAAACTCAGATGTGCATCAAAGAAGCAACTCTGGTCCCCCTCAAATCTTAGGACTCTGTTAGCTCTATGTGAACCGAAACCAAATGGAAGCGGACTTCTTTATGTGGAGGGAATGGAAGTTCTACTGCAAGAACCAAAACATGAGCAGGTTTTCTTGTTTGATTAAATTTACCCCTGTTTTGTATTTTGCATCCAAATTTTGATTCAACGCCACCTCCGGTGAGAAGCAGGGATTAATTATAAAAATAGCCCTTTTTTTTATTGAAAGCAGAGTGAAAGCAAACTTGATTGTTGCAAGCTCTGATTGTACTGAGTCTAACAGACTATTCAGTGTGAAAATGACAGAAATTTGTTTTTTCTTCTTTTTCAAAATTACTGCTAACAAAAAACATCCTAATATGGTGACTTTTCATACATTTTTCGAAATGTGAATGAACAGAGTTAAAATCACAAGCCCAACAAGCAGATGACCATGTAGTTGAACACGTTTATTTTAACAGTTAAAAAACAGTGATCACAAAA
>JAVQJG010283967.1:0-26780 GCA_036024015.1 Craterocephalus amniculus | reverse complement strand
AAAGAGTGGTTATTAATAATAAATTACCACTACAAATGTAACCCCCCCACCCCCCCCTTAAAATGTCCTCGTATATTGTTGTTTTGAATTTGACATTAGGTTAATTTGAAAACAGACTGGGGATGTCTTTCTCACTGTTTCCGAGTGCAACCGTGGACACTGTCTGAGGACAGCAGCAGACATGCGGGGTCTCGCTGCAGCAGCCTTTGATATCTACCAACAGGGAACACAGGAGGAGAGCACTATGCTATCATGGTGGCACACTAAACATACATGCAAGCTTATACACACACACACATTGATAAAAGCTGCTCCAACAGATCACAGCCCAGCAGTCCAGACTGGGCTCATTACATCCCACCCATCCCTCTTTCCACCGCTACCACTAGGGTCTTGACCACACAGTGTGTCGACACCCAGCCACAGGGGTCCATGTGTTAGCATTCAGCAGAGTGAGAAACAACAACACCAGTGGGCTCATATCATCATCCACCTCACAACTCCTAGGGCCTGACATCTCCTCACAGCGCTATTGTTTCGCCTGAGCGCTGCTCTCTTGCCCTTTTCTCTCCACCACAGCGAGCAGGAAAGGGCTGCACAGTCGGGGAGGAGGGGCGGGGGTTGCTGGGGCTTGTTTAGACAGCAGGGGACCCCGACGGCACTCAGTGGCAAACATCAAATATGATTGGTCAAGGGAGGCAAAGGGGAATTTGAGAGGAAAATAATCTGACCGTTCCAGGTGCCTGGAGTATTTTATCATCTGTGTATAACACAAGATTTATCAGAGTAGAAAAAAATTCTGTTTACCTGTTGACGACAATAACAGCCCCCGGAGGATTCACAGACATGGAAAAAACAATAGAAAGAAAACCATTAGTTAGTTGGCTTTTTTGTATTTTTGAGGCCACACATGCAATGTTTGAATATAATTACACACAAGGCAAAATGTTTATTTTCCACTGGATTTAAAACAAAAAAAGGCATTTTGACTTCAGAAAACCTGTAAAGCCTCATTCTTTGAAGAAACTCTGTTAAGTTTCTGTTTTCTTTTTAAGCCTGTGCTTAAATAGCTGTTTGATGTGGAGATGAATGAGAGACAGTTCCCTTGTACAGCAGACTGCTGCAATGTGTTGCTTTCCTGCTAAACCAAACGTGGACATTTGGGTGCTTTCAAGCTTTTAACTTGGCCGGTACTTTTACTTGTTTTCTTTCGCCCTTTATCTGAAATACATCATAATGCAGTGACCTTGGTTTTCACTGCTCATGGACACCGGAGACCACAGCGAGAAGGGCTTGATCAAGACATGCAATTTACTGTATGAGACAGCTGACACATATTGATATATGCATGCACTTCCCACGACTACACTCTTAGTCATGGCATAAATCAAAAGGGCAGAACAGCTCTTTTCTTAAGCTAGAGTGCAGGCAAAATGAAAACATACTTTTTAATAAGATAAAAGTAGGTGTGAAACTTTTACTTGCTGTGAAAAATAAACTATCAGGGTAGACTGGATAATACGTATCTATGTAGAGGAAGTATGACCGGAGTTTAATGGCCTGTGGGTGAGGGTATGTGGAAGGCTTTGGTCTCTGGCTAATACCACTCATTCAGGTCTGGTCTGATTATGATAATCAGGATGAAATACACTGATGAGCCAAACTGTCCCAAATGACTTTCCTCATAAGAATAAAAAAATAGTTCCATACAACGCATGTCATGGCATCACTTAATTTAGTCATAGTCTAGGTCTCATCTCTAAGATCTGCCATACTTCCTTGCAATCTATCGCTCCATAACACCAGCCCAACGTTTTACATTCTGTGTGAAATAGGTCTGCAGACCGAACACCACCTGTCATCAGCACAAACAGCCTTCCGTCAACAAAAACAAACCCAAAATTGTGTTGCGCCATTAATGCGGGCTACTGATGCAAAACCCCTTGTCTCACTGTGATCATGTTTGTGCTCTGCTGTAATAATACGTCCAATGGTTCCTCTTTTTCTCATTTGTATGAGGTGGAAGCGATTTATTCCTTCTTTACATATAATACAAAGAGTGATGATGAAACTAGCAAGGGCATTTGGTTCTCTGTTTCTTAGAAGACAGGAGACCCATTGAATTTCATGAATAAATGAATGAATTAAAATTCATCTAATCATACTTCAGGAATCCCACACACCCTTACCGCTAGACATCAGAGGAGGATTCGTCAGTAGTTCCACTTGCAAACAAACAAATTTAATCTTGCAGTACAGAAAGAATGAGGGGGGGTGTCACTATGGCAACAGCACATAACACCTTTTGCGATATGTCTCTTGTGCATATTTCTTCATTAGGATTCATGGATCATCAATGAAAACAATTCTTTGCTTCTTATTTGGCACAATGTGAATGATTTCCTGTTTTCTTTTTTTCCTACATCAACACAAGGGAGATTAAATTATGAACCCGCCTGATTTAGACAAAAAAGATTTTTCTTCTGATACTGCTGGCTGTTGCTGTAATACATCTGACCACAGAAAGACAGCTATGAGCAGTTCAAACAAACTTGCAATTTGCTTGAAGGTACTGATTTAAAAAATATGTTCTGCTGTTGTATAATGTACAGCAGACGGCATATATTTTATGGTGAGTGAGGCCCAAGCCAAGAAACTTATTATCACTATATCCATTAAATATTGCATGGATATACTCAAAATGTACGGAAGGAAAAAATGTAGTCAAGGAGGCCTAGCTTTACATTTGTATACTTATTCCTTCTTGACAGCATTACAGGAGCAAGCTGTTTCAGAATGAGTCTGGAGACCACAACATGCTCTAATTGATATGACCTTTAATTGCTCATTCAGTGCAGAGGAAAGAAACGAAGACATCAAGCCAGTCCACTGTGGCTCAGGCTAAAGAGGCGCTGCGTTGATTGGCCTACACTCCCAGGCCCCGTGGACATAATTAAACCTGAATAACAAAACACTTACACGAGTGCTCTACTCTGCTGAACAAGATTCTGAAAGCATCGAGGACACCAGTACGGAGGTGTTGGTTGGTCCCTCAATCGGACTGGATTTGTTCCTGTGCTGGATATAACTGGAACTCAGCAAATTACGGACAGCGTAAACGGTTAAAAGTTGGATAGTTGCTGATCTTGGACTCAGAACTTTTAACTTTCAAAAACAGCACTTTAAAACACTACAAATGAAGTTTTTCTTTAAACAAAATACTGTACAATGCATAATGCTCTGCTGATTTTGCTTGTTCAAAGAGTTATGTCAACCTTAATAATCTTAAAAAATTAATATTCTGTCTCTATTATTAATATTATTGTTATTGAGGTGGGGTTCAAGAAGTTCTGCTTCTCCCAACTTCCCTTTTTTTCCCCTCAAGCTTTAATGTGCAGTTTGTGCTTTGCATGGTCTGATCATGTTGAAATGACTGCAAAGTTATTGTTCTGTATTTTTGTATCATTCTTATTTTTGTATCACATTACATTAACATGCAATGTGCTTAACATCTCGATTTTTTTTGCTTGGGGAAAAAATAAATAAAAGGATACACAAAAATTGTACATGCCTATAAAAATATCATCAGATGTTATCAGAAGAAGAGGAACAGATAGCAGATAAAACCAGTCAAAGTGCATCTCAAATTCTGAGCAAATACACAAATTCTAAATACAACCGCACTATGCCTTAACATTTCTGAAAGGCATGTCTGCATTTCACTGAACAGCCCATGAGGATCATGAAACATTCCACATACTGTGCTCTCCATACAAAGTATGGAGAGCACAAGTTAAGCAACTGGACCTTTGCATGGAATTAGAAATCCCTAATTTACACTGAAGACCAGCAGCCTCCCCTTTGAGTAAGTGCTCAGCTCCAACTAAGCCAAAGGTTGAAGTTGTCCACCGAGGCCACAGCAGCACTATGTTTGACTACTATGTATTCAGACCAGCAAACTGCTGGTCACTACATGATCCCCCTGGTGGGGCTCACTGCTGGCCTTTTGCAGACCTCCATCATATCCACCAGCAGTCTGCCCACACCCAAGAGAGCTCCCACTAGAACAGCAAAGCATGCAGGTGCTGGACGTCTAGACGAGGGGCTCATTAGCTTTCCTGTGGCTCACCGGTTAGTGATTGCAGAGCCCTAAGCTTTCTTGCCTGAAGGGCGGGGATTGGGGCCTGATTGAGAGCGTGCTTTATTACAGGGGGCTTAGGTGGGGGCTTCAGGATTAACACATAAGTCTTCCACCTTCATGGGTGCGAAGAGCACTTGTAGTGCTTCATGCAGCTGGAGGGAGAGAGCAGCCCAGGGAGTGAAACAGCTTTTCTCACTTTGCATTGATAGACTGACCAAAGGCTTAACTTACACATCCTGGAGGTCTGGATGGATTTATGTTACTTACAGCAGTCAACCTGAATCTCCAAAGGGCACGGGAAGTTTTTTAGATGTTAATTCAAGTTAATTGGTTTTAATAACTTTGGCTTCACTGCAGGAGCCATGGTGTTTTCGTGAGGCTAACATTTTCAGACATCACAACGTGAGAGACCTCACTGTGGCCTGTAATTGTTTCAGCATGTTTTTCACCACAGGGGAGAGCTGGTAAAAGGAGTGGCAGCCTGTGCCCTTTCCTCTCAGAGGTTACTTGCAAGTGGGCAAACCTTAGGCCAAGCTGCCCTTCAAACTGACGCCTGAGTAAGAGCAACAAGTGAGATCCATTGCTCCAGCTTTATGCGATAACTTGTGAAAGATTGGCTATTGTTGTTAGCGCGCACATTGTGTCGACATGTGCGGAGTACGATAAGATCATTTGGAAGGTGTTTCAAATTTTTGAGGAAAAAAAATCTGAATTTGAAAAATTGGGGTTATGCTTCCACATTCTGTAAACACGGGTATTTGTAATCTTACTTTCACGCCTGATGTTAAACTTAAGAGAAGCTCACACCTCTCTTTATATTAGCACAGCCACTTCCATCAGAAGATAATACGATAAGAAAGAAATTCAAAACAATTGCGAAACAAACAACTTTTCTCTGCTGAGCCTTTTGCATAATTACAATGCCCGGGGCCGACTGATTCACTGAAATCTGTTCTCTGTAGGGAGAGGGAAACCTAAAATAGCAGCCTCTGATTGTCACACAATTGGCTAAGTCTGCACTGTGCAGCTGTGTTCTGAGCCTGTCTGTCTGTCATTTAACTGATTGCCGCATGGCTGCCAACCTATCAGGTGCATCTTCACTGAAATGTGGGCTGCTATGCACACCACAGAATTCATATGTGCCTCCTTCCAGAAACACAGGGTCAAAAACTGAGTTGTGTACAGAGTGCTGTGTGCTGCTGCATTAAACAGTTTTTTTTTCCTAAATGTATTCGGTTTTTGATTATCATAATGCCACAATGGCAGAGTTCAAAGCCTGGATTGTACAGCTGCAGATATGAACAGAGACAACCCCCCACCCTTCTATTACAGGAGAAGAATAAAAAGAGAAGGAGAGGGATTGGAGCATAGAGAGAATTCCAGGGCAGTTCTTGTTAATTACTGGGGTACAAGAGTGATAAAACTCCCAATCCACCTCTGAGGGCTACTATTTCCTGCCAATACTCTTAAGACTGTTTTCAGAGCTCATAAAGAATACGTAGATGGATAACTCATGGATGCAACAATCTAATTTGAAGTGGTTACAGTTTAAATCCAAGACATTTCCCCAAAATGTTGGCATATTAGTCCACAGATGTCTCCCAAGGTTTTTCAACCCAAGTCAAGAGCTTGTGTCATCACCATGGGAAGGCAGAATACAAAATGAAGAGAAAAGGAAATTTAACTGGCACAAAAATAAGCCTCATTATTCTGTCACTTCATCACTTGTGGCAATTTTCGACTTTGACAGGGAATATTGATTACCACCTTGAAACTAGCAGTGCAATGTTACAACATGAAGAACATTAATTTCCTTAAAGACATCAGTGAACCCAGTCTTCAGTCAAATCTTAGACATGTGCACTTTGCATCAATACCAGTTTGTTTTGTGAACAGCGCCTGTGTGTTGATAACATGGCAGTATCTCAAAATATTAATTAGTCTAGTCTGTATATCTGATTTCTGACATGCCTAAAGTGAGGATGATAAAAAACGGTGTGTGGTTTATCTGCTCTGCTCGCTATTGAAAAGAAGCTACAGATAAAACCGGTATCATGAGGTTCATGGATGATGAATCATGTCCACAGTATTTTCTCTCTCTTCCAAAGTCAATAGGCCTGTAACGTGAGCACAGCACTGGGCTGTCCCCAGGCAGGCTGACTGAGCCCGCTAATGAAAACAGAGGAAGGGAAGGAAGAGAAAAAGAACCAGAGTTCTATGTCTGAACAAGCACAGTAGGGATACCTTCAAGGTCACTGCCGGAAAAAAGAGGGAAAGAAAATGAAGAGTCGAGAAATAGTAGAGGGGCTGATGATGATGATGAGACCTGAAATTTGGGTTAAAAAATAAAATAAAAAACAAAACAGAAAAGTTTTTTTGTTTGTTTGTTGTTTGGGGCCGGTGTTGCAATCTGAAGGACTGAGCTTGGAGGTACGATATAATAGTTCCTAAATAACTCCTTCATTTTCACAGTTCACTTATCTTTTTAAGTGCAGGGGATTACATGGGTTTTACCACAATAAAACAACGCAGCAGGTATAAAACAGGCAGACACGAGTTACCGCTGGGCAAACAAATAAATGGACCGTGTTTCATTTTTATGATCATTTTAACATTACTTTATCGATAACAAATCAGACATTTTTTGATAGCTCAGCATTCAAAGTAATAGGCAGCAGAGCAATTCTCTGAGCAAGCTGAAAGTGTGGAAGTAAAATGGGCTGCAGCTCCACAGCAGTGTAGCGGGAGAAGTGATAGGAAGAGGCCTGTCATGCGAACGTCAGAAACCGGACTGATCCAGAAATGCCCAAGTGTGGACACACACTGAGGCGTGACGTTACAGCAAACCTATTATCTACTTTTCTGTCATTTTGGCCTTTCCACCGCAAACTTGGGACCAAATTCAATTTCAGCATCAGAGATGTCTGCTTCTCTGGCCATCTCGCTCGCTCGCTCGCTCTCATGCACCCTTTCTGAGTGGGTGTGTCCCTTTAGAGAGAAGATGACGGTTGAAGAATAATAAAGAAAAACAGCTAGAAACATTAAGTTCTATAGATCTAGAGTGGATTTTGTTTTTCTTTCCTGCTATTAAAGGTGTCAGTGCTGCCTGCCACTAATCAAACACCAGCCTGCAAACAGAAATGCAGTGCCCGCAGAACATGTCAGAAGAGATAGCCCTCCAACTTTTCGGTGGGGAGACGCTCATTTGGCTCTCAGGAATTCATGGTAAGAAGCGAGTGAGTGTGTGTGTAGATATGAGATGTTTTGGGTGCAAGATAACAATTCAGTCTCAGCAAGCGTATCATTAAAATTCCATCAGAGGCATGTCACAGGGAAGGAGGCAGAAGAATTGCCCAAGATCTAAGAACGGGAGGTCTTAAATCACAGACGGAAGCGTTGCAAGCTTAAGACCCTGCTTCTGATCTTTTTGTTTACCTACTTGAAAAACACTCCAAAAAGAGCAGACCTGTCAGCCACAGAAACCAGCAGCTGGCACCCTGACTGTCCCAGGCCTCAACACACCCCAGTCGTGTCTAAAATGGACACTACGTGCCACTCAGAGGAACAAATAACAACTGTTATGGTTGGTCTCTAGTAGTTTCTTTAGCAGCATCCAACATCTGCGTTCGCACACAGCACAAGGGCATACAAAACACATCTCCCTAAATGTTGCCAACTACAAACACAAGCTGTGGTGATTCTTTCTCATTGTGTCATTTAATACAAGGATCAGTGGAGCTAGGATGGCAATCTCAAGTCAGTCCTTGACAGCTGGAGACCAAAAGCCTTTCAGTGTCTGTCTCAGTACTCCTTTGTTTCCAGGTGTTGTTGTTTCTCATTTCTATGTTTCGATAGCTCGACATCTCACTACATCAGGCTTTTGTCAAGAGAGACATGCATGTCAGTATCAATCCCACAGAGGAGAATTAAGGAAAGGATGTTACACAGATGAAATCAAAAGACCCCCGGGCCTCTTGCTCTCATGCATCAAAAGGCAAATGAGGACATATCAATAAACAAAGACAAAACTTGAACTCACTACAAACATACTGCCAAGCCGCTCTGGTTGGCTGCAATTATATATGGTCGGTTAGTTAGGAATATACCACATAATTATGCTGGGCTGTGCAGCGTATTTATGCATGAACAGATCGATGCTTCTTCTGCTTGCATGGGCAATGCACAGCCTAGCCCTTTTTTTCCTTTTTTTTTTAAATGGACACTGTAGTTAGCACTGAACTTGCACTTGTATCAATACATGGGTGCTTTTGGTTTCAGAGGTAGCCTCTTTAGGTAATGCAATGGTCCCTCCAGGCTGTGCACCGTCATAACCTGACTCAATAAAAAATCTGTTCCTTGGTTTCTCAGCTGGTGTGCCCAATTAGTGTGAAATTTGGTGACAGAACAGTAGAGGTGGCGGGACAGTCCTCGTGTAATTATTGATCAAAGTTTACTTGCCTCCTTGGCAACGTGTGGGGAAGAGAGGACGCAGCACATGGTTGTTCTTTTACAGTGTCTAATTAATCGTGACATAATCTGATAAAACAGCTTAAAGTTGTTGAGGATTTCTGATCCCCCTGCTGGTGCCTGGACTTAGAGTTCTGCTAGTTGCACTGTAATTGCAAAGCCTTCCCTTGGTGTCACAATTAGAGTGGAACCCAGCATTATTATATCCTCCATTGTAATCTCTTCCAGACTATTTATCCCAGCTCTAGTTTGGTTTTCTTTGCTTTTGACATTGTGCCAATCTGTAGCATGCAGGCACTAATCCTTGTGACTACAGGTTTCTAATAGGGGCTCATAGCGGGTTGTGCCCAGGCATGCAGTCCGGATTTTTACAATACATGTCCAATAATTACACTGACAGAACAATAAGTATGGAAAGGGATATAGCGTAATAGAAGATTTGTAGCTAAACGGCTATGTCAGACACCATATTGAAGGGAGAATGTGGTGCTTTAATTGGGTTAATAAAGAGTCGGCAGGCTTAATGAAATGCAGAAATTGCACATCAACCTTTGTGGTTATAAAGCAGTTTCTATGAGGGGTGTTTATTTTTGAAAGTTTTTTTTTCACAGATAATTTTTTTTCTAGTTCACACATTCTGTTGGTTTGAATGACAGTCTTCTTATTGATTTGATTTTTTGAGGGCAGGAAGAGGACACAGGTGGAACTACAGAGCAAAGTCATTTGTAGAGCAGTTTGAAAGAACTTCATCTCTTATTAGACCCTGTGGGTCACAGGGAAACATGGTGGGAAAAGCACACAATGCATGCTGAAATAGCAACTGACTTCTCTTCATGGTTCTCTGCTGCATCTCTGAAGAAATGCTAACCAGCATCTTTCTTTTCCCCACCTCTCCCTGGGATTACTTCTAACCAGTCACTCTGAAAGCTGCTCTGCAGTGCTTCAGCCAGAAAGACATAATATTTATCAGAAGAACAGAGGGGCTACACAGAAAAAAGGAATAGAAAATTTAAGTGGTGTCTTTGATAAAGCAGTGTTTTTGAAGCACAGCCCGTTTAACTTCAACAGGACAAGAGGAAATAAGGATGGGAAAGTGTGTCTCGCTAAGGTGCTCCACATCAATACACACCGCAGATACCTGGATGCCTCCCAAACAGAGGAGAGACTCTAAAACCACCCCTCCTCCCTTTAAACCTGCGCTCTTTGATCCTCTCCCACTTGAATGTGGAGACGGTTACTGCCTGCACCGCAGAGAGTTCAAGCGCCCCACAGCCTCCACCACACTCACCCACCCCGATATCCACACCGTGCGCTTCATCTCTCTTAGCAAACTTTAGAAAAAGAGGACAAAGGAACTTTTCCTCAGCGCCAGTCATCTTTAACCACGATGGGAGGTGAAAGGTGGCTGGAAATGTGAGCTGGAAAATAAGTAGGTTGGTGGCTTGGAAGTACCACTTACAGCCCAAATTACCACATTTCTATCTGTTCATCTTCCTCTATTTCTCTTTATTGATTGTAAGTTTTTGTCTTGGTCTTTCAAAGGAAAAGGCAACATGGTATTGAATTAATGTAATTTCTCAGCCCTCAGCCAATTAACAGGGCTGCTGCAGCATCAGCTGAGGGGCCAAATGAGACACAGGGTACTACTGCAATCTAGCAAGAGGTGCCACAAATAAATTAAGTTTACTTTAAAAAATTGGTAAATCTATTTCAAATTCATTACTTTTCTTTCATTTTTTTCTGCCTTGTTCCAATTATTTTACTAGTACTAGGAAAATCTTATGGCTTCTCTCAGGTATATATGAAATTTCCCCTCTGTAAAACAACAACTGGAACATTTGTCATGACCCCGAATGAAGTCTTTTGCTTATATGCAATATCCATCTAAATCTCCATGGGAAGCCTTGTCAATGTGAATAAAAAAGTAATTTAGATGCTGATGTGATGCACTTTATAAGCCAGTTAAAATAGAGTGGAAGTGCTCTGACTTTTGTTTGGAAGAGTTCAAATACAAAAAGCTTGCCGGGTGTTTTCTGAAATAGCCTGAATATCTAATCACACATATGTCTTGAAGTTTTTAACTGCAGCATAGAAGATGACAGTTTGCTTTCACAAAGTTCAGAAAGCTTTGGAATAGTAGGAGTATAAAATTTCCACCCATGACATATTTTAACTCTTCTTTTTCTTCGGATAGGATTATTCAGTCACTTTTCACTCTTTTTCTGTGTCTGCAAGATAGTTTTTTGTTTTTAAGAACTATGGGAGTCATTTGAATAAAAAGGGGAAGCGGGAGACAGCCAAAACAACAAACTAACAAAAAACGTTACGCATTTGCCTTTAAAAAGGCAACTGCGTAATGATGGAATGTATTTTAGTGGCTAAATAGAGATGTTCTCTTTATATACAGCGGCGTGTCCCACATTTTACATTTATCTTGGTGTGAGCAGATTCATTGTCTCCTCCGTCACTATCTTATGGGATTATTTCAACACTCTTTGGCATCTTTTTTTCATATAGCAAAAGAGTTTCCTATGTGACTGTGTATGCTGATGTTCTAGTATTTTCCAGCTGTTACTTGGTGTGACAAATCGGTACCCTTGGCCATTGTTATGGATTCTCCCTCTAACAGATTTGCAAGTAGTTTGATGAAGGCTTTTGGCTTGCCTTTCATGGATAGTTTGGTTCTATTAAATGTTCAGCAGCAGAAAAGACAATCCTTGGCAGCACTGTGTTGTCTAACAACCAATATAAAGTAGACACAGTGGAGTGGTTTCACCGTTCTCAGCCAACTGGAGGTGGGCGACAGTTAGGGCTCTCCCGTCCCGTGAGAACAGAAACTGTTAACACAGCAGTGGCTTCAGCATTGCTGAGTGGCACGAACACAGGGAGGGGCTGTGTAGTGAGAGGACTCACCTCTCTCTACCCTCTAGTTTCGCTCATCGAGCAAAAAAGCTTTCTCTTGTCTCTTGGACTGGTGTAATGTGCGTCAGGATCCCTGGAATTCAATTATTGATCCCTTTTAGCCGTGCCTGTAATCTTCCTGTTCCGGTCATATGCTTTGGGTGCCAGCCAGTGTCACACACTTTTCCCAAAATTATTTCTTTTATGACTACAGACAGAGAGAGAAAAAAAATTGCAACCTGTAATAGAACAGATCTGGATCCATTCGGTCTCCCATTCGCCTAAACCTAATTGCATTACATTTGTGGGAATGTCTCTATAAACTGCGGGGACATAACAGTGTACTCTAATGAGTGTTCAATTAAACAGAGAGCACCCACAAGGCATATCAGGCCCAAAAAACCCAACTGCATTCTTACAAATCGACACAGTTTCTTCTTGAAGTCCAGCTGAAGTAATAAATTAACAATCCGTGTCTCTAATAAAGATATCACAAGCACATCCAGCCCGGTGGGATATGGAAACGCTTAAGACTGTTCTCACCAGAAAAATAAAAAGCAGCGGCTACAATCACAGCCAGGTCTGCACATGTTCATTACAGTTATATAGATATATATAGATGCAGTCATTTTGCTTCCATTAATGTGTTCATGTTGCAATTTATGCTATTCAGTCTTCTCATTTTGCAGTTGGTTTAATTTTTAATGTATATTTTTGTTTGTTTGCTTTTTTATTTTAATTAGGTTATTTCTTTGCAGATAGTTTGAATCCCTTTGAGGTTGCTCTGTCTCACACTGGCTGACAAATGTCCCTTTGGAGCATTTCTATCTTTGTAGTATTTTTGGATACATTCTGTCTCTCTTTAGTTGCTATTGTTTTGGTTTTTTTGTGGTCTTTTGTTTCTCCCTTGTTCCTTTAAATGTTTTTGTAGTTGTTTGACTTTTCTTATGTGAAATGTTTTGTGTGAAATGTTCAAAACATGAGGGGGCAAAGAAGCTGGGAAATTCACAGTCAATAGATGTTGGTAAAATCAACCTTTTTATCTAATACTTTAACAAAAAGTACCATTTCTAAAAGAAAAAACTGACCAGTAATGCACAGAAAACCAAACAATTAGCAGGTGTCCTGTACTTCATGGGTTCTGTTCAGCAAGATGAG
Organism: Craterocephalus amniculus; assembly: GCA_036024015.1. Taxonomy (NCBI): domain Eukaryota; kingdom Metazoa; phylum Chordata; class Actinopteri; order Atheriniformes; family Atherinidae; genus Craterocephalus; species Craterocephalus amniculus. Next base: position 14,113 of record JAVQJG010283967.1, on the reverse strand, counting down.
CAAATCAAGCAGACTTAGCCTTAAATAACGGGTTCCTGAAAGGCACACAAGCTAAAATATTATTTCAGGCTTAAGGGGAAGAGCTGCTATGGATATAAACCGAATGACAAAAAATAATGAGTGTTTTTAAAAAAGGGCCAAAGTTAAAGTCGTAGATTTTCAGGAAGGAATGAGCTGTCATCATAATGTCTTCTGTCATCTGATAATGAGTGATGAGGTTGAACATAATCTGATGAGTGATTGTTTGATTTCTTCATAAAGTCATCATAAGTCTGTTTAACATATTAAAGCTGGTGCCATTACCTACCAAATGTTACATTTATTGTTTAAAACTGAATCAAAAGCAGCAATAACAGGCATTAAAGAAACAAAGTCCTGTCCTTTTACTGCTGGGGTTTGCAAAGAAATGGAGAAAAGAATGAATTATGTTCATTCAGAAAGTGCAGAACTGACTGCATGTTTTGTCATTAGGGTTGGAGAAAAGTGCAGTGACGCTTCACACAAAGTTGGGAGAACTGAGGGAGAAGAGGAGCGGGGGAAGGTCTGCGGGCCTTGTCATCACCTCTGACAAACATGCAGTTGTGTTTAATTATCAAGTGTTTACTTTGCCGTCCCACACGTCAATCACACGGACCCCCCAAAAATCTGACACACATTGTGGACGCATGCTATTAACTCGAGTCAACAGAGCAATGATCTGTGCCTGGTGCTCCTGTCTTGTGATAGTTGAGGATCTGTACCCCCACCACTCCGCTCCACCTGCCTCTCCAGTCTGCCGGAGTTAATTTATCTGGGTGATAAGCAGGTGGACGAGGGGGGGAGAGGCCCTCAGACTGAGCTGCACTGTCAGACCTGGCAGACTGAGTGACAATGCTAATAGCCCGGTCCCATTAACCTCACCACACGCTTCACCTTTATCTACCACACAAAAGACTGTTTGTTTGCTTGTTGGATGATAATATTTGCCTCGTGATTTGGCAGCCCCTAGATATGACAAATATATTTGTGCATTTTGAGGAGGCTATGATTCAGGTAAAGAGGGGGTACAGCTGAGAGAAGACAGTGCTCTCTGCAGCTCCAGTCCATGATAAGGGGTTATGTTCTTGGCCTAATCTGCAACTTTAAAATAAAAGAAAATTCTTCTTTTCCTTTTCTTACTTTAAAATAATCAATGTCCTTGTCTAGTATTATTCTATCATGCTCTCGACTTACCACTATACAATACAGTTCAGCTCCATAAAATCCAGTGCATATGCAGACTACAATAGCCTTTTTGAGCAGTTTCTTTGCATCTTGAGGCCATGGACTTGAAATAAAGATGTTTGGTGTTATTATGTGAGCAAATCTTGTGGTGAGCTCAGTGCTCTTGTGCCAGACACAAGACTGAGAGATATTGCTTTAATTGGAGAGGTACTGATCCTGCAAGGCATTTGGGTGCCAGACATTAGCATCAATGCCTCTTGCTGTATTCTGCTGCGCAATCACAAAAATGATATTGGGGGGACAGCAGGTGATCCATAAAAGCTGTGTTTTAAAACCTTGTTAATTATTCTTTCTGAAGTCTAATGAACAATGGGGATAAAACCATGTGCAGGGCAAATCTATTTGTGCAAGAAAAGGAGTACTGATACAGTACTTCAGAGCCTTTAGCCCATCACATCTGTCAACACCAGTCTATCATTATTAAGCTCATTCATACAAGCTCTGTGCTTTGATAATGGCCCGGAGTGTAACCGGTGGAATGTTTGATAGTCAAGTACATTTTCACAGATATGGTGTTTGGAGCAAAATATCCATTCAAAATTGTGTCTTCCACACATAATGAAGCAGATGCCGGAGATTATATAGTTTGGCACCGAATCTGAATATGCATAGATTATCTCCTGTTTGATTAAGCAGCTGTTGTCTGGGCGTGGATGTGTACCGTACATCCCTTATGTATACCAGGACCTCCTTGTTCTCGAATTTGGTTTCAGTGTAGTTTATCATATTTCCCTGTGTGGAACAGACATTGTATTCTGTCTTTGGCTGGAGAGGGCTTTATACATGGCAGCCCTGCCAGCTCTTTCACTCCGTAAGAGATATGAGAAGAAGGAGATTAGCTCAGCTACCCATCCATGACCTTGATATTACGATGAAGACGGATAAGATTTTTCTTCCTCCACCTGCTCAAAGCCTGCAAGGCTGTTTAAACAGCAGGCTGGGCAGCCATCATCCATTCTACACAAATGCCTTCCACTAGGGCTCAATTTTTCAGCTATTCTATTCAGTACCTTAAGTAAATTACTGATGTCATACAGTGGAAGTACAAAACAAATGCCTGTAATGTTGGAGCCTGCAGACAGATAATTATGGAAAGCTGAGGAGCTTATGAAAAGGACTGTACAGTAGTTAGTCTTTTTTGATTAAAACAAAAAAAAAACTCACATAGTTGGTTAAACTTTGCTTAAAAGCTTTAGCGCTGTAGAAACGTCCCACTGTTTCCTAAGAGGTTTCACTATTTTCGCACTCTGTGACAAATTAATTCCTTGCTAACAATGTGATGAGATTACCTTAGAGTAGAGCATGCTTTACAGAAAACACATTATCTGAACCCAAAAAGACCTTAAAGCAACTGTTTGAAATAATGAGCAGGGTAGAAGTAATCTGAGCTTCATCCTCACCTAACAAAGAGATTATAAAGAAATGTGGAGCTCAAGTACCACACAATCGCTGACTCTACTAAAAGGGGTTGGTTAAATTGCTCCTTCCCTAAGCAGAGAAAAACTTTGTGTTTTCTTCTAAGACCACATTCCAACGAAGATACTCTCTTTGTTGTCAATTTCTGGGATTTATTCCAGTTTATACAGACAGAATGATACACGGCTCTTACAATTGTCATGCTTTGATAATGAAAAATAGGGCAGAATGATACTGTATATGCTGTAGGAAATGTCATTTTTGGCTATATTTTCTCTAAAAGCTATTCAATAAAAATATTTTCTCAGATATAAACATTTTGTCAACATAAAGTAATAAGAAAACATTGGCTTCCATGTGAAAATCTTACAGTTTTTCATCATGTGTATATAAATCAAACACTACACAAGCTGTAAATATATTTTAATAGAATTACGTTCAAATGCTAATGCATTTTGCTTCAGTTCATGTTAAGGCACCATATTAAGTTGGTTCTAATGAATGTTCTAGAAAACCCAATCATCCACAGGCAAGGGCCGTGCTGTCGATCACTCCCCTCACACTGAATTTGTTCTCATATTTTTAGAGCACTTTGTTTATTTTTAATTTTGCATATCTGTAAATTTTTCCCATGCAAATAATAATAAAAGTCTGTATTATTATTTTTTTTTATTTTTTAAGTTTCCAGGTACTTCACTAATGACCCAATTATCTGTGATACCCTCAGTTGTTCAGGCAGGACGTTCCACCACTGTGGAACAGCAGCTTGACAGAACTTGTCCCCCATTGTGCTGAGTTTAGTCCTGGGTGGTCAAAGTCGGTTTGAGTCAGTGGACCGGAGACGACGAATGGTGGTGAGTGGAGTCAGTAGCTCTGTCAGGTAGCCTGGGGCGTGGCCATGCAGACACTGAAAGGTATGCAGGCAGATCACATATTCTACCCTCTGCTGGACAGGGAGTCACTGCAGGGACTGCAAAATGACAGTGATATGGTTATACTAAGGCCTCCTCGTCCAGATGTGAGCAGCGCAGTGTTGGATGTACTGAAGCTTATCATTATCCAACCTGGAGGACACAAAGGCATGAACCAGCCTTTCAGCATCATTAAAGGAAATGGAGGGGTGTGGTTTGGAAATACTTTTAAGATGTTTTACAGAGATATTGAATATGTTGGTCAAAAGAAAGGTTGGGGTCAAGCCTGACCCCAAGGTTTATCACGGAGGTGAAGAGAGGGATGCAGTGGCTGGAGAATGAAATAGTAGGGATGGAAGATTGGATCTGATGTGGAGGCACAACAAGGATGGCCTCTCTTTTTGTGATGTTTAGCTGTAGAAAAAATTCTGTCATCCACGGCTTTATCTCCTCCAGGCTGGAGGAGGGAGAGATAGGATAAGGTGGCCATCTGTGAGGTGGGGTCAGTCCACAGGTAGTGCAGAGTATCATCGGTACAGCAGTGGAAAACGATTTAATACTTTCTGATGATGTGACCCAGGGCGAGCATACTGTATAGACTGAAAACAGGCAAGGACCAAGGACCAACCCTTGAGGGACCCCACAGGTGACAACATGGAGCCTCGAACTGGCATCCCCAAGGGTCACTTTCATTATCCCTACCTGTGAGGAACCACTCGAGGGTAGTTCCAGTCAGACCAACTGTATGCTGCAGGCTGTGAAGGAGTATGGTCCATTGTAACAAAAGCAGCTGTTATATTGAGAAGGAGCAGAAGAGTTGGAAATCCCTGGTCAACTGCCACCAGCAGATTGTTTGTGATTCTGACCAGGGCTGTCTCTGTACTGTGGGCTGCAAAAAAAACGGACTGGAACTATTCATAAAGGTCATCAGACTATAAGTGACTCTCTAGCTAACTTACCACCAACTTTTCCAGGACCTTCCAAATAAAAGATACGTTGGAGATGGGCTTGCAATTTGACAGGGTATTAGGGTGTGACCTCTGTCCCATGCATTTGTTTCCAGATGATTTTAGATTACCCAGATGGTGCGCTGAACAGTTCAGATGTCAACATGATGATTATTCCATCAGGGTTTGTGTTCCAGTATTAATGCACATTATTGCTTAAGTGTTTTTGAAAGGTACAATCTCAATATAATAGCCGTTGCAAGACATCCTACCACAGGCTATTTTAACATCAAGAAAAGACAAGCCTATACAGACTTGTGTATTCAGATTTGGAATCATCACAACCTTGAATACTGATTTGAATACAAAAAAAGAAAAAGATGTGTGACATTTAAGACATTTAAGGTTAATTTGTATCAAATGATTATTGATTAATTATGAATTAACAAGTAGTAGATAAAAATAACTACGACAAAGCAGAAATACTGACATTGATTCAAATATCACTAATGTATTCTAAAATAATTTCCATAAATCTGATTATGTATACATTATCAGCCTCTGGAGACACCTGGCACATAGATAACCTCTCCCTGTGTCCTCACTGCTTTGTGCTTCCTGAATGATTCCCTCCTGCTGAAAATTCTTTGAAGTCACAAATTCCTCAATAATTTATAGCGAAAGATGATGCAGTGCACCGTGTAGACATTCCCCCTAACACATTTCCAGCCATAGAGCATCTTTTGTCCATTATCTTTTGTGGTTTTGTATGGACTATAACCATAAAATGCCCTTACTTGTTCTTTCTTATTCTCTTTTTTTCATAACTTAGTTAAGTTGTCAGCCATATCAGCAATGTTGATAAGCAGCATTTCTTTGGTTGTAAACGAAACTACTTAAATTAGTTTTTAGTCAGGACCAGTGAGAGGAGCGATCTGTGTTTTGGACGGTGTGTGAAACTTAAGCAGGTTGACTGAGAGCAGGAGGGATTCCTTCTATCTATTACAAATTGCCCCAGCCAAATAGTCTTAACTGCAACATTTATCTTCTGCATAGTTGCACTGATTCTTGAAACAAGCTACATTCTTTATCAGGTATATAAAAAAAAGGTCTTTTAAGTATCAATTATAACATGACTCTATATTTTCACAGCTCCCGTTCCACTACTGATGATATTTCCACTCCTGGCTCCAGTTGCGATGCAATGATGTTGGAAGTCGCCACCCTTTGAAATGCCATACCGTGCCATCTAGGCATCTAATTAATCTGATGTTCATTAGTGACACAAAATTACACACATTAAATAGTTTGATATTTCATCTGACACAGTGCTACCATGTAAACAAATGGCTACCAAAATATTGCCCATCAAAGCCTTGATTTGTAATGCTATACACTGAAAAACCATTTCACAGTTTCTGGTGAGATTGGGATTGATCAGTATGACTTTCTGAGGTAACAACGGGAGTTTATCATGTTTGACTGGTCTGTGGGCAACAGCCCATACAATGGAACTAAGGCTGAGATGCCAGCTGTTACTTGTGGACAAAAAGCAATCAATGTCATTGCTTTTTGTCCACAAGTTCTAGCTGCCAGTGTCAGCTCCTTAATGTGTGCTTATGAAGGGTAAAAGTGATTCTGTAAATAAAAAGTGAGCTGTGTCTGTCGGCCCATGCGCAGCTTCCTCATCTAATAATTTCAGGGTACTGGTGTATGGTGTCCATCACCTGTGACTCCATTTGTCATAGGACTGAATGCTGATTAAACTCTTTTCCATTGAAATCAAAAGGCAAGTGTTCGTTTTTTTTTAATCAGTATAAAATAAGGCTCTATTAAAAATCAAGAAATTGGAAATTACAAAACAGGGAAGGCTTTGATAGTTTTTATAATCTCCTGCTTTATCAGGTAGCTTCCGTTGATGAGCCTCTTAGTTTATGGACTCCGACTCTGGAACTATCAGGTGACGGTCCCTATTGAAAATCATCCTGCCATCCAATTGACTCACTGAAAACATAACGGCTTAATGTGGTTCCTTGGCTTTACAGAAAGAACATGCCATAATTGGCATTAAGTTGTTAAAAAATAATTTAACATTAGATGAGTAACATTAGAAAAGTATTATTTGTAATATCTGATAACTGCAGAAGAAGAATATAATACTTCTCCGTTGAAAGATGCACAAAACTTCTCATCTGAACAATGTCCCCCAAATCTTTTACATAGTAGCATATGTAAAGTACTGACCTACTAAGCATTTGGGACCAACACACTCTGTGGTCTACTTCATGACAGTAATAATGCCTCTCCCCTAAAAAAAATGATGCCTTAGAAATAGTATAGCTACACGTCTCTATTGCTATGACACTATATGTCTTTTTAGAAGTCATTGGTTATTCAGCATGGATTATATTTTTACAGCTTACTTATTACTGAGGCTCACTAAAAGCACCTGCAATTTTCCACAGAGGACTGGCATATCATGGAGGAAGTGCTGAGAGAGCACACCTTTCTTTTACTAGAAAGCGCTGAGAGTATTAAAGAGATGGCATGAGGACATGATGAGTAAAAAATGTCTCTCTTACATCAAGCCAGGAAGCTGATGGGATTTTCATGCTAGACTGAATCTGAGATGCATTTGGAATACAGCAAATGCTCAGAACATATTTGTTTGTTACTAATGTAGTGGATAGCTAATATATGCCACTGTGTTTTGAAATATAATGAATGCTGGGAATTTTGGCAACCTTTTACATTTTTTCTGGCACAAATGCACATGCTATCTCATCTCAAAAATAAGTTATTATACTATTTGCTTAAAGAATTTACAGAAATTACAGAAACCACAGTGCGTGACTGTCCACACAGTTCAGTCTTTGAATCTAATCAGTTGTTAAAGTAAGTCGAGTGTAGTCTGGATTTTTTTTTTCAGTTTTGATTAAAAGTTACCATATCTTTATTTAAAAGTAATATTAATAGCACTCACACACAAATAGACAGAAATAAGATAATTCATGTTCAAGGAAATATGAAATTTCCAGATACAAGTTTAGTCCCTTTTCATGAAATGGAATAGGTTACTCTAAATAGCTAGAGAAAGATGTGTTTTGTCCTTTGCAAGACCTGCTTATTTAAGACTATGGATTTGGGTAATAAAGCCGAAAACGCCCTGTGACCATTAAATGAACTGATCTTATTTTCAGAGAAAGACTCAGAGATTCATAGAGTTTGTAGGCTTGAATGCACTAGAGGCTCAAAAGAAAAAAAGAAAGCAAAAAGGAAAAGATGTGAGAGAAGAGAATGGGGTTGGGGGCACACAGAAAGAGGAGGAGAGGTGTAGATGGAAAGCAGGATGTGATGGAGATGGTGGCGTGCCAAAGTTATCCACTGATCCATGCCGAAACAGATGCATTTGATCACAGCAAATCTCGGGCTTAGAGCATAAATACATAATAAACAAAAATTAATGGAGGCAAGCGCCATGCATGTGTTTCCTCGGCCTGTGAGTTACCACTACAGTGACTGGAGAAGGGCAGAAGCATCCATATGGATGCTGCTTAGAGTACAGACTTGTTAACATATCTCCGCCTAGCAGCGTTACATGGATGGAATACATATCAGCCACATTTAATAATAACAATTCAAGCTTATGTAGGAGAAATTAATAAACAACAAAATATGATACAGCAAAAAATAAAGTGTCTGCCAAGCATGCTGTTCAAGCCAAATTGGATCAATATCTCTGGCCAACTGTTACTATGAAGTGCAAAGCGCTTATTAAAATGTGCCATACAGGCTATACACAAGTAATCAGTACCTCACAATGAAAAAGAGAGAAAAGCAACACAAGCATTCTGATCATTTGACAATCCAGTCAGGGGTTGTCAAGGCTGCTGTATTGTTCTCTAACAGCTGCTTGAGACTAATTCTACAATCATTGTGAGTATAGTGCCAGAGAAGCAAAGAGGAAGACTCAGAAATGTATATGTGATTTCTATGGCTTGCAATTAGAACAAACCCGTTTTTTTCCCAATAGTGCAGCAGAAAACACTGGGAAGTCGGGGATGATGAATTAGTCTAATGATTTCACAGTAAAATTGCTCAGACACAGAGCTGGAGGAAATTGCTGTTCCTCTGTGAAGGGCCTAAAATTACCCCTTAAGATATGACTGAACTTCTGCCACTGCATCCTCTGTTGCCATCATTATGCAGTGAACTTTGTGGTTTCCGTTGGTATCAACTGGATTTTCGCTGCCTGCTGTGGCGGCTGTGGATATCCTCTCTCATTCATTCACCTTTTCTCTCTTTCACCCTCTCCTGTCCGTGTGATTTCTTGCTATAACAAGTACAAAAAGCCTGGTGGGATGCTAATGCCACAACCACCTCCACCCCATATCCTCATCTCTTTTTTTTCTCACTCTCTCTGTCTGCTGCCATATATGATTCCCTCATCTCGGGCATTGAGAGTCACGACAAACTTTGTATGTACTGTATTGTATAGGCAATCTCAGATATCTGGCCTTTGCAAGGAAAGAGAAAGGGCAGGCGAAAACATGATAAAGAACGCAACACACACACACATACAGACGCGCACGTAATGCCAGGGGGCCTCGGGGGTGAAGGGCACAGGAGTCAACCCGACAGTTCGGCGGTGAACGCTAATTAGCGCACAGTTCTGACCTTGACAAGCCATCCTTTCTCCTCCGTCAAGAGGCAATTGTTGCCACAATCCAACACAGACGGAAAGAAAAGCCTCAGCTGAATGAGATCTTTTGATGGCAGAGTGAGCAGGGAAGAGGCAAGGAGACAGGAATAAAAACATTACCACAATGCCTGACATACTCCCTCAGCAACTTGCTGTGACTTTGGTTTGTTGCCCCCTTATTTGGATGCATTACACAACTTTAGAATACAAAAACACAGAGCTCAATAAATAAGGCCCCTGTATTTCAGGCTGTGCCAGTCTGCGCCGATCAGGGCCTTTAAGCCCACTCTGCATAATTAACAGAGGTAGCAAAGTTCTGCCTGAATAAATTAAAAGGTCCAGTTGATGCAGTATTTTCTATACTATGGAGAAATATACGCTCTGTGATATATATCTGTGGTTTCAAAATCTCCAAAGGCAACAGTAATTCTGTTGTATTTTTTTTAACAAAAGAAGTCTATGCTTACACCAAAACAAGGGAAATGAGATCACAGACCGGGAAGAAGAAGAAGCTGAAATGAAATGTTGCTGTCAAAAAAGTAGCTTGATGCAACTTTCTTCAGTGTTAATATTTTAGGAAGTTCACATTCTTGATACAAAGTCAGCAATACACAAAAGTTATCAAGCATCATTTACTAGTCTGTTATTTGATACTCCCCTCTTTACAAACTTTCAAATACGGGGGGCTACAGTATGAAGCTCGATTTCTGCACGTAATTTTGATATAGTGGGATCTCTATGTGAGGTGTGTCAGTTTTTAAAAGGTTTTTTTAAAATCTGTAGATGGAGATGGAAGAGTGAGCACATCCTCAAAAATGTCTTCACCAAGGTATCATGTTCAATATCACTGCCTATGAGAGCTGTCGCCAACACATACTACTACTTACAACTACTACATATTTTTGGTCTAGTGGCCGAAGAGATGAAAAGACCATTTAAACACTGATATTATTAGCAAACATATGTTCTCAAACTTATTTCATCTATGTATCCCATGTGCAGTAGCTATGTATCCCCTAACCAACACAAAGCTTTTTTAAGGATGTGGTTGAGGGTTTTTGCATTGTGTCGTGTGATGAATTGACTTTTGCAAATGTCCTCCAAAAGACATATTATCAACTGTCATATTAGCAACATGACTGTGTTTTTGGGGGGCACTTGACTCTGTTTTCAGCAGGAGTGCAGTGATGAGTGATTGACAGGTGATGTCATTGCAGGATGTGGCACAATGACCACAGTCTTGGTATGGATGTGATCTGGGTTTTGTGACAAGGAAATAAACTGAACACTATAATACATTTTAGTCAATAAACTTATATTTATAAGTCTTTCCCTCATGAGTGTACCTCCTTGGAATATCTTCATGTAACGTAAACACTGCTTGAGATGCAGCATCTCAGACCAAAACAACTGAAACCAGCACCACAACTTAACTTTGGAGCTTTCCTGTAGCTCTGATTCTCCTTTATTTCTGGAAGGTCTGGCCACTGCTCTCTGAGCTTATCACTCGTGCTGTGGGAAGCATTTTGGCTGTAGACAGTTCATTTTATAAAGAAAATATAAAAGTTAAATCATTCAGAGCTTTGTAATTTGAAATTTAATAAATACAAATCAATTCTAGTATATCCAACATATTTTATATTAGTCTATTAATAAGTTGATGAAAAATAGAACACATATATATGTTTTTATTCAGTTTGTATCATCACTGCTGTCTAAAGTACAACACTAACCTGAATAAAATAGTGTAATATGGCATGACTTATCTGCAGATCTATCTATAGTCAAACCTGAGCCCCCGTTGGTATAGTCAGCAGCATTCCCAAATACAGCATACTAAACTAATCTGTGCCATTTCCGGGATGCATTTATGCATTTATGACTTTTTCATAAGGCGTTTCATATATAATGGAGGCCAGAGGAAATGGGGAAGAATGCAAATTAAAGAGTCAAGCTTGTTAAAAGGCTGGTTTACTGTTAGAAAAGTGTTTACATGCTTGACTTGTCCTGGGTCGACCCTAGTTAACAATTCATGGTGAAAGTTTTCTCTATCTTTCTGTTATAACTGGGGATAAAAAGCATCAGGAGTCAATTGGTGCTTCGGTTGTCTTGTGCACTCACTCAACCCCCTTTTAAGCTGTCTGCTCCCTGGATCCTCCTCATATCTGCCTCCTCCCTCAGAGTCTTCACTGCCAGTGACTTCTGCTAGAGACCTCAAGCTCAAGGTCACAGAGCCACATTTGTGGAACGAAGAGCTTTTAGGCCTAAGCTGCTAATTATCAGGTGAAGTCAATATTGTGCAGCAAGGGAAAGGAAGCATGGAGTTCAAATCTTGCTCTGTCACAGCAGGAAATCCAGTTATCTTACCAAAACCATTAACTCCATGACTTTATTAGATTTTTCCACACATATCTTCACAAGCTTAAACATTGATAAATCACCTTAAAAAACTAGTTAAAATCTATCACCTATCATATTAGCCAACATCTTAGGTAGGAAGTTAATGGGTGCCTGTAGGGAGAACACGTGTTTATGTGGAGAGTTGTGTGAGTAGGCAGCCATAAGGGAACTGATCCATGGCCGGCTGCTCTGCAGAGTACATCAGAACTGACAGCGACATCAAAGAGTGGCAACAAAGCCTCATGATGAGCATGAAGTGTGCTTCTGTGTAGGTGTTGGGGTCACTTTTCAGCCACAAGGTTAATGACTATCAGTATGGGGGAGGCCATCTAATTCTCCCGCTGGCCATTCATAGTGTGGCATTTCCCTGTCAGCACTACAGAATCAGAGATGGGGGTGTTCGGTACAAAGGATAATGGGTGTGAGCACAGGAGGAAAATTTAACATACATATGAAAACATCAGACTGGCCTCTGAGTATAGTGTATGAATGGATGCTCAAAATGAGGTAAGAAAACAAAAGGAGGGAAAGAAACCATAAAAAGAGGTAAACCCAGGCCAAGCTAACCCTTCCCCAGCTGGGAGATAAAGATGAGTGATATCTGCTCCACTTGCAACTCAATCTCTTTATGCTAAACTGAGCCAAGGATAGGAGCCAAGAAACAGCAGAGGGAAGGAACCGCAACTATTTTCCCCTCTACCAAGTTTATTTCAGTCGAGTTGCAGACATGGCACTCTCTTCATCACTTTACCCTGCCTCATCTTCTTGTTTCCCACTATATCTCAAACTAACACACTTATGTTTGTGGTGGCAGACAGGCAGACAAACACCAACATCAGGTCCCTGGACAGATGTGCTTTCCAGTGTTCTGCACAGAAAACGGATTGTTCAAATGCTGAATAATTACCATGATAATCATTTCCATCCCACAAGGGTCTGAAAATGCATACCTGACATCTGACATTTGGTACCCATGGCTCCTCTCTCAATCTGCATAATCACATTCATACCTAATTTCCATGCATATGTTTGGGGAAAAAAGAGCAGCTTTTTGCATTGAGGTGTGGGCTTGATAACTATAACCACAACAGAGAGTACTGAAACAATTGCAGGATCAATCAATCAGTCATTTGACAGAGGAAAATGGGAAATAATTTAACAATAGATCAATATTTTCAGACACTTATTAAGCTATTTTCTTTTTTCAGCCACTCCAGATTGAAATATATCAATTTTCTCTTTATTTATTTAATAATAACTTAAGGCTCTTTGCTTATGGTTGGAAAACAAACATTTAATGATGTCATCTCATACTATATATATATATATATATATATATAGATAGATAGATATATATATATAGATAGATAGATAGATAGATACGTATATGTGCAGTCAATTTTTTAAATTAAGCTGAAATTCATGTTTTACTAATGAAGAAAAAAGGATACTATTTTCATCAGCAAAGTGGTTAATATTAAATAACTAACCAAAAAAAAAGAGAAATTTCAGCAGATGTGTTAAATCTGCTTTTGATTATGAATTAACTTAAAAATAATTGCCAGATAAATTGAATGAATGAAAATAATAATTAGGTTTAGCCTCAAGCATAACTCCTTCATTCTTCACAAATGCACTGGCATTATTGGTATCAAAGCTTGTGTAAAGACCTTTAAGGCATTGTGCAGCACTTGTCACCTTTTCATGTATAAAGCGTTTAAGTACCATGGAGGGGTATGGAAACTGTCAGTAATTGCTTCCCAGTATTGGCTGTCATAGACTTCACTCAGACGGTACAAGAAAAACAATTAATGTTTTCAAAAGACTTTCACACTCTAAGATTAGGTACAGCAATGGTCAACAAAGCATCTCCTTTATAAAGGGTTTTCACAAAGTACAAACACTTTAAGAGCGTGGATCCTTTTCAGGCCATTTTGAAGCTGTGTTACTGAGTGCGAAGATGTCGATTGGTGTGGTTTGGAGATGAAGCACTGATGATTATTTTACAGAGCTGTTTTGTGTGTTCATCCATTTTGGGAGAGAGGTGTAAAACAGAGAGTTCCGCAATGTAGGACAACCACAAAAGCAGAGGCTAATACTGGCCCATTTCAAGATGAATCTTAGACTTTCGTTTTCAGGATGCTTTGGTGCCTTGGGTACTGAGAAGCATGAAGCCACTGGTTTCACCTATGAAGTCTGTGTCATATCAAAGCGAGTAAAAACCGTGTGAGACAATCTGAGCCCAAGCTGAGATGAACCAGAAAACCTTTGAAAAGAAAAATGATCCAAACCACATGAAATATAATGGTAAGCATTGCCATAAAAGGCCCAGATTTTTATTATGACTTTTAAAAATAATGAGCCAAGTGACTCATGAATACCATGATTTATTCACTGTCTCTAAGCATTTCAAAGCTTTTCATATAATCTTATATGTATATAATTATATATATAATTATACAATTAATATAACT